>JAQMYM010000038.1:1348802-1378780 GCA_030014255.1 Parauchenoglanis ngamensis | reverse complement strand
CAAAAGAAAATCAGGAGCAAAACACTTTTAATTCTGTTGAATTTAATAGCTTATGCGAAACATAAACGTGACTAAATGCGTTATTGTCAGTAAACATATAAATGTCTATTTCTCAGAGTTCCTACATGATGCAGTAAATCCAAAACTATATTTGTGTACCCAGTAGGTAACTGTCACAATCAGCACAAACTTTTCAGGAAGCAAGACTTTTCAAAAAAATTGTTGTTCAGTGTTATTTCTTAGAGTTTAGGAAGACATGATCGTGTTTAAGCAGGAATAAAGTTCATGGTCTAATTTGTTATTAACCTATGCATTATGTTTGTGCTTTAAGCTTAATAGGACCTTAGACATTTTATTTTGCAACAGGTTTCACTGAGTTAGTTTAGTGCTTCCTGTAAAGCTCCTGCTTTTACTTCCAAACACTGACACCTTGTGGCTAAAATTTCCAATTTGTGATGCAGTCATGTGGCCTCACACATTTACTACCCTTTATCAATGGTAACTAATGGATTTTGACATTTACCTACCAGTTAAGATGGAATTCTAGGACACCCTGATTTAACCTACAAACTTGGCCAAGGCAATTATTAACCACAAGCCACTAGAGCATTAGCATTGACTGTACTGAAACAAAGAACACAATTTTTCCAAAAGATAATCTCTCAAAAGTTGGTGTTTTGATGACGGTGGTGACTGTGAGCACTCTCTAACACACCGCTTGAACATCTCCAAATTGGGTTGAGATCTGTAAGTGTGGAGGCTGTAACATAGGATTTACATCATTCACATCCTCATCAAACCATTTAGCAAGCCCTCATGCCCTGTGAATGAGGGCGGAGTCATCTTGGAACAGACCACACCCATTTGTTATCATCCTAGGATGAAGGTGATCAATGAGAAGAACTTTGTATTGATGTGCAATGACAATTGCTACTAAAAGGATACGTAGATACAATCTATGGTAGCAAAATAAATAAATGCCCCCCACAGCATAACAGCAACATCAGTTTCATTAAACCAACATACTGTAGGTTATCATTTAGCTTTTCTGAGAAGAATCAGAAGATACTGACAAACAAGGAATACAAGGAACAGAAAAAATGACTTTAATCACATTTCTATCTCATGTTAGGAACTCTAAAATACATATACTGTTGGCTTCCATGAAAAATAGGGCTCACATTCTTCTTAAAACCTGATTGACCCCCAGCCATGACTAATATTCTAATACCCTTGTTGCTAAACATTAAATTTTACTTATAATAAATGTGAGCTTTTGATATAATATTAACCAATGACTCCTAGTGTTGCCCAGACGATGATTCGCTTCCCCTTCTGAGTTCTGGCTTCCTTCCTCCTTTGCCACATCTTAGGGAGTTTCTTCTTAGCGTAATGCTAAGGAGATTAATTCAGGTTGCTTTGAGACAATCTGTATAGGACTATATAAACAGCACAACGTCTTTATTTAAATAGTCAATTTTATACACTCTACAATCTGTAGATAGGAATGAACCAGACGATCAACTGACTCTCATTTGATGACAAATGATGTTTATTTATCGTTCACCATCATGTCATAAATTACATCAATAGACTCCACATGAACTGAATGGTCTACTAAACATTAACAAAGCTAAACTGGACCATTCAAAAAAAAAAAAGGACAACCTGATCTATAGCTTGTGTATAGCTTGTATACAGATGATCATCTGCTACCATGATTCTCAAAAAATATTAAAATTGTCATGGCTTTAAATAATGTCAGCTTGAATACAATAAAAAAATTGACTTAATTTGATTAACATTTGATGGTATAAATCACCAAATGTTAGCTATTGTACGTGTTGATCATAAAAAGTTTGAGAACCCATTCTCTACTATAAATTAACATCCATGAATCTCTCAAGAGTTTGATCGGACTGTTTGACAATCTATAGATGGCAAGTGGACTGTTAGTACAGTGTCTAATGTGAGCTATATACAGTGTTAAATTGTCTTCTACCAATTTCAGACAAAAAAAAAACATTACTAAATTTAAATGAGAAGTAAAGCAAGTCATCTGTGTCAAGCTGAAACCTAATTTTCTGATCATATGGGAAGTCCGTACAGCCATTTATCTATTTATAATGTCGGCTAACATCTTTGCCCTAAAGGGTCAGACCTCTAGATGGTCATGTGACTTTAACATGACATCATTGATGTAAATTAAAAAGGAGAAAAAATAACCAAGCAATCCAGTTCCGCAGAAGAGCTGTAGCATGCACAGCAAAACTTTCACAGATGATTTTCCTGTGTTGACCAAAAGTGTTAAATATAGAGACGAACTGAAACTGTAAAAAATTTGGTTTAACACTAACGGAACCAATTGCGTAAGAGAGTTGATGTAATGGAGAAGTGCTGGAGACTCAACTCCGACAGAGTTATGAAACCACACTCAGGCGTTAAGCAGAGTGAATTTTTAAACTGAGCATTATTTTAACATCTGAGTTGTATTATTAACTCTATACAGAGTGTTAAATTAACACTGCAGAGATTGGGACGAAATAAACACTAGCATGAAAATGAACTTTGATTTAACACTATAGAATCTGCAGTGTTACACAGAGTGATAAAATGCCTTCAAATCCCGTATCTTTCCATGAATTACCTTAAAAGGAAATGTCACCTTCCCCTGGTGACATAACATGGGCTACAGATTTTCAACCTGAGATGTGGATAGGGTCACAGAAGGCTTTTAGCAACCGTTATTTATAATGTAGTTCTATAAACAGCATGTGAAACCGACAAAACCGATTTTATTTATTATATGAGGTTCAGTCACCTGGTGTTTATCAAATCAAAGTAGCAATCCCGGTTGGCTGTTACATCTAAGCCTTTGGAGTTATGAGGCTTTTGAGCTCCTATAATGGGGATATTAGAAATATTGGAGAACTTCAGTCCTTAACTCAGGCTCCTTCACACATCCACAGGGGACAGAGACTTACGAATTCTCTAATTCTTCCACAATCTGATCTATAGCTTTCAACATTGAAAAGTTTTTTATAGTTTTCTTAAGCAGTATGATGACTATGCTGTGTTCAATGTTATCTCAGTTAGGCAAATACATGGCTTATTCTTTTTTCAGCTCTCTTTCGATCACATGACTTCCTGGAAGTGTCTGACATGTGAAAGTACACATGTTCAAGTTCAAATACTATGACAGCATTATTTCCCAGGTGGGATTGAAAGGTGCATGCAAACACCAGCTTTGCAAGCTGGACATAACATAGCTGTTTTCTTTACTGGAGCTATATTTCCCAGTCAGAACATACAGTGGAAAAATCGAGAACCATTTACTTGCTTGTGCAAAATGAGTGATCAGTGCAAACTTTTGAATTCACTCTAATTATTGCGAATTATTTTTATACTGATGGTGTTAATCACACTTAAATCATTAGCTTCAAATGTCAGAAAGCTAAAGTACGCAACTTCCTTTTTAGAAAGCATTTAAGCAAGCTCTATAGAACATCCTGTCAGGCTTGTGTCAGGTTTTGTCGGCCACTCATTTCATACATCAGACAGAGCACACACACACACACAAACACACAAGCCTACACATAAGCACACGCACAAATAATAGAGCCTGAGCTTGAACAACATGGAGAAAATGAGCACCACCTTTTACATTCTTACATTCTTGGGTATGTATGTTAATTATTTTTAAGGTAATAATGCTTATGTTGAATGGCATAGTATGATTATATCTAATAAATAATGGCATATGGTCATGTCTTGCTGTAATGTCAGGCAGATTAATTAATTAATTAGATAATAATTAATTGCTAGGATTTTAATAATGTATTCAAATCTATATCTATATAGGCTAGACTCTATATATAAACTATATATTCTTTTTTGTATATTATGCAATATCTTGGGTTTTCTCTAATCAGTACTATTCACGTCACACAGGAGCCCTGCTGGTGCCAATATTTGCTGAGGATAATACTACCATTAATATTCCTACAATCCATGGATCTGCCTCCCCCAAAATGAACCCTGTTAATGTGACTAGCTCAATCAATGAAACCGATGCACCGAAGGCAGCTAAAGACTCCAGCACCACCACTGTGCCACTAGACAAAGGTAGCAACTTGGTGACATTTCCTGGTCATACAAAATGTAGCATCTTCTTTAAAGAAAAGAAATGAGGGGAGGAAAAAAGATGGTTAGAAATGAACTTCCTCTTTTACACCCACTTGTGCAATGGTCTGGTTTTCTTCATTATCAGTTAATCAGAAAAATAGTTCAAGGGTTTGGGCACTTTAATCAACCTACAAAAAAAAAAAAAAACAGTAACATGTTAGTTGAAAAGTATAACACTTTAATTTTATATACAAATTTTATGTGCTACTTGGGTTACCTATTTAACCATCATGCTGACCTAATGCTTTAACAGATGTGCCCACATCTGGAGCAGACAACCCTTCAGCCAACAATGAAGGCAATGTAACCAGGAGCATTCTGACTACAACAGGTAGGCCAGATTATATTTAGTCAAGTACGTAATATATATGGATATTAATATGGATTGAATTAATATGGATATGAATTAATATGGATATGAATATGGATGTTAAGCATCAATTTGTGATGTAAGACTGACAGCTGGTGTCATAGTGAATACCTTGTAAGGAATAAAACACTTCCAGTGTTTTTTTGTATTATTATGTGATTAGTAACATCACATTATACTTTTTGATTAGTTGATAGTTACCTTTAATGTTGTAGACTGACACTGGAGCCTCCTTAATTCCACAAATGTTTACTACTGTACATTTCTAAGCACATTTCACCTCATGTAGGCTAGATGATATTAATATATAATGTTTAAGTTTAAGATTTAAATAGTCACACTAGCTTTACAGCATTAGTCGTAATACTTCAAGTTTGATTTGAAGCTTCATCTTCATCTCTGACAGTTTTTTCCAACAATTTGTATTGACAACTACACATTTATACATACAGGGTAACATGAAAAAATGATGTGAATGTGTGAAAAAATCGTTGATGAATTTAGGGCAACGTTGATATTCACATTAATTAATTAATCCACAACACAATTATGTGAGCAATCCACAGAAATAATCATGTGACGATGGAGTTGACAGATTATAATGAGCTGGTGCTAATTCTTTAAAAAGAAGTATAAAAAGAAACATTTGGGTACATTCCTGAGAAACAGTTTCACCGCTTGGTTCATTGGTTCACTGTACACCAACTGTTTTCATTGCTGAGCTCCTCTCCAATTCTTCTCCACACATTAAAGTTGTTATCTTTATCATTTTTGTTGACTCCGCCATGCCTGCAGCAGCATGATGATGTTTCCACACCCTACACGCTGATAGGTTGAATGCATTTCTTTGACAAACAAACTGTTCGAAAATTCGAGTGGAAATTTTTTTTTACTTTTCACACACAAACATTTGTACATTGTAACGACAAATAACGCTGTATGCATGAAGGCCTTAATAGTCCTCTTCTTATTTTTCTTCATTATTATTATTATTATTATTATTATTATTATTATTATTATTTACAGCATCAATATTTAGAGACGAACATTTAAGGAATGTTGCTCTTCTTCTGTGTGCTTCCACTGTCTGCATGCAGTCATGACGGACAAAGGAAGTGATACCGCCCCCAACACTTACTGTAATGCATTACAGTTAAATATATACAATTACATGGTTTTATTATATGATGTGTGATGTGACAAATTCCACGGCAACGAATTTTTATAATCAATGATGTAAATGTAATCATTATCATTGATGTAATAATCAGCCCTAAATAAGAATGATGCATTACCATGCATGTGTGCACACAACACTTCATGTGTCTCAAAACACCACTCTGGTCTCGAGTAAGATCATAGTTAATCTTCCAGTCAACAATTCATTATCACGTCCTCTGGTGAAATAATGTGTTGATTACTGGGTGGAAATTTCACCATTATTTTGTTTTTAAAGCAGAAAAGGGGAACAGCATCACAGTACAGTGCAAGTTCTGCCTT
Organism: Parauchenoglanis ngamensis; assembly: GCA_030014255.1. Lineage (NCBI taxonomy): Eukaryota > Metazoa > Chordata > Actinopteri > Siluriformes > Auchenoglanididae > Parauchenoglanis > Parauchenoglanis ngamensis. The sequence continues at coordinate 1,372,725 of JAQMYM010000038.1, read as the reverse complement.
CCAGCTGAGAAAAAACTGTCATCATCCACATATTTGCTATCGATGTAATCCAAAAATAATGGAAAGTAATCAATTACATTATTTTAATTTTGTGGAATTAGATTAGGTTACTGACTACATTTATTAGTAGGTTATTAGTAACTGTATCATAATGCATTTTTAAAGTAAGGCTCCCAACACTGCAGAAGACTCTATCAACAACACCGCTATGCCACCAGAGGAAGCTAGGAGTTTGGTGATGTTTCCTGATCATAGAAAATGTAGCATCTTCTTTGAAGAAAAGAAATGAAAGGGGAAAAGTTTGTTAGAAACGAACTTCCTTTTTTACACCCATTTTTGCAATGGTCTGGTTTACTTTGTTATCAGTTAATCAGAACAATGGTTCAAGGGTAATGGTTAAAGTATTGAAAGGGTTCCACTACATTTGCCACGCCATTGGCACTTTAATCAATTAAAAAAAAAAAACCCCACTAATGCTGGTTTAAAAGTATAACACTTTAGTTCAAGGGTTTAGGCTCTTTAATCAACCTATAATAAAAAAAACAGTTACATGTTGGTTGAAAAGTATAACACTTTAATTTTATTTACAAATTTTATGTGCTATTTGGGTTACCTATTTAACCATCCTGCTGACCTAATGATTTAACAGATGTGCCCACATCTGGACCAGACACCAACCATTCAGGCAACAATGTAAGCACCATAACCAGGAGCAAACCGACAACAACAGGTAGGCCAGATTATATTTAGTTAAGTACGTAGAGCAGAGCAATGTCATGAAAATTATGGGTATTAAATGTCAATTTGTGATGTAAGACTGACAGCTGGTGTCATAGTGCTTACCGTGTGAGGAATAAAACACTTTCAGTGTTTGTTGCATTATTATGTGATTAGTAACATCACATTATACTTTTTGATTAGTTTATAGTTACTTTTAATGTTGTAGACTGACACTGGAGCCTCCTTAATTCCACAAATGTTTACTACTGTACATTTCTAAGCACATTTCACCTCATGTAGGCTAGATGATATTAATATATGATGTTTAAGTTTCAGATTTAAATAGTCACACTCTAGCATCAGACTAAATACTTAATACCAAAAAAGCTTGATTTGAAGCTTCATCTTCATCCCTGTCATTAATCTGCCCCTTGTAAACGGGACAGTATGTTCTGTGTGAACGCCAATTCCCATGAGCACTTGCACTTTACCAAGACGGCCGACACACTCCCAGGCTTCTGGTCACATGACTGTTGATTGGATGCAGGTGCATCCAACCTACACACACACACACAGACTATATAAGGACTCTCAGTCCAAGTCCATCCCTGAATCCAAGTCCATGCCTATGCCTGAACCCAAGTCTGAGCTGATGCCTGAGCCAGTCTCCACAGTTCCCACACACACACAGACTATATAAGGACTCTCAGTGTCACAGTGCATCGTGAAGCATTAGTTTAGCCACTGTGACTGCTATTGCCAAGTCCTATATAGTTTATTCACTATTCTGGTTTTGGACTCTGGTTTTCTATTATTTGGATTTTGCCTGTTTTACCTGCCCTACGTTGTTCTGTCTGTTGATCACCTGACCTTGTTTCTGTTTCTGGACTGTGAGTTTGCCTGCTGTTTCTGTACCGTTGCCTTAATGTGTTTAATAAACACGTTTTGCCTGTACTGCCATTTCCTACCTGTGTATGTGTCCAGCCACATACCACATACCTGACAATCTCTGACAGTTTTTTCCAGCAACTTGTATCGACAGCTACACATTTGCAAATGCAGGGTGACGTGAAAAAATGATGTGAATGTGTGAAAAATTGTTGACAAATTTAGTGCAACATTGATATTCGCAATTATTTGAGCAATCTACAAAAATAATCATGTGACGAAGAAGTCGACAGATTGTGATGAGCTGGTGCTTATTCTTTTACAAACAAAGTGTAAAAAGAAACATTTGGGTACATTCCTGAGAAACAGGCAAGAATGCAGGGAGTTTCACTGCGTGGTTCATTGGTTCACTGCACACCAACTGTTGCTGAGCTCCTCTCCGATTTTTCTCCACACATTAAAGTTGTTATCTTTATCATTTTTGTAGCACTTGTCAGACAGCACTGGGTTTTGAGACACAAAATGAATAAGACTCCACCATGCCTGCAGCAGCATGATGTTTCCACAGCCTACACGCTGATAGGTTGAATGCATTTCTTTGACAAACAAACTGTTAGAAAATTTGAGTGGAAAAATAATTGATTAATCAATGATTATTTCCGTCACACTCTCCATCTCTGCTTCCTGTGGGTGCGGCTCCAGTTCCAGGCTCCAGTGCATGTTTTACTTCACCTGTTCAAGTCTGCACACCTGTGAATGTCACGCTGTTGTCCAGTTTCTTCCTTAACCTAATGTCCCATAGCAGATTAAAATAAGGATCCATGAAACATATGAATTTGAAACTTAAGCTTGATAGCTTAATCAAATATATTACAGATACGCTCCAACCCACAGACTAACTAGCTAACGCTAGGTGGAGAAGGATTAGTATTCAGAATGAACGCTAATATTACATGCCAATTTATACTTCTGTGTCAAACCTACGCCCCGCCCTACACCGTAGCCTGACGTGCACCTTTCCAAAAATGTAACTATTCATCGCAGCGACACAAACCACAGCAACTGTGATTGTTCCACTTGCTAGCATCGCATATGGCCTTTGACAAGCATGCTGTGTTTTTCATTGCCATGACAACTGCACGAGTACTGGTAGCCCACGCTGCTCTCTATTTTTATAACAGCGTAATAAATTATTTTAAAACTGGTGTCTATTTTTCCACATCCCATATGCACATTAATCTCTCTCTCTCTCTTTTCCTCTTTCTCTCTTTCTCACACACACACACACACATACACAAAGACATACACACATGCGTAGGCATATTTATGATGTTTATGAGGATATTTGACATGGCTCCTTTGCTTTGCTCTTCTTCTGTGGGCTTCCACTGTCTACATGCAGTCATGACAGACAATGGAAGTGATACTGCCCCCAACACTTACTGTAATGCATTACAGTTACAAATAAACACGTATATGGTTTTATAATATGACGCGTCAACACTAAAATTCCACGTCGATGAATTTTTATAAACAGTGACGTTAATTATGTCGACTAATCGTTGAAGCCCTAATAAAAAAGTGATAAGCAGTAAACAATGTACATAATCCCGTCACCTTCAATTAGTTTGAGTGTCTCATTTGGTAGTCATGAGCACTTGATCATTTTCTCATGCTGTGACAGATTATGTGAAAAATGTTATTGATGTTGTAATTTGTGAACTGTGAAGGTTCCACAACATCTGCCACTCCATTGGCACTTTAATCAATTAAAAAAAAAAATACATTAATGTTGGTTTAAAAGTATAACACTTTAGTTTTATAGCAATTTGTGCTACATGGATTACCTATTTAACTGCCTTTATTGCTGACATAAGGGGTTGTGTCAAAAAATAATATTCATTCTGGGGTGCTTTTCACTGACTTGATTAATTATTGTCCAGTAAGCACTGCTAGACCTGCTGCTGGCTCTGATGCACCTGGACCAGTCACCAAACCTTCACCAAACAAAGAAAGCACCACAACCAGGAGAAATCCACCAACACCAGGTAGGCCAAATTTTATTTAGTTCAGTATGTAGAGCAGAGCAATGTAGCATGTCCTGATAATTATGGATATTAAGTGTCAATGTTATGATGCAAGACTGACAGCTGGTGTCATAGTGCTTAACTTGTAACTTGTATTTCAGTTGTCCTTCTGTAGTAGGAAAATAATCAATGAATAATCACAGATGAATTTAATGTAACAGTAATATTCACATTAATCAAAACACAATAGTGTGAGCATTCCGCAAAATAATCACGTGATCATGACAAGTGATGATGGGATGGTGCTTATTCTTTTACAAAAAAGGAAAAAAATAAAATTATTACTAATAAGAATTAGAGGAGAATGTGGGGAGTTTCACGGCTTGGTTCAGGAGTTTATCTATCTTTACCACATCATAAACTAGGCTACAGACTATAGACTGTACAGCGGCGGTTTCCAGACACTGGTTTAAAGTCTTTATCATTTTTGTTGCCCTTGTCAAACAGCACTGGGTTTTGAGACACAAAATGAATGAGAGACTCTGCAATGCCTGCAGAAGTGTGATGTTTCCACACACTAAGCCCTGTTTGGTCGAATATGTTCCTTTCACAGACAAAATGTTAGAAATCATTTCTTTTTCACACTTGAACATTCATACATCATAACTACAAATCACTTTATGTGCAAAGACCTTAAGAGGCCTTCTCTTCTTTATTATTATTATTACTGTTATTATTGTTATTATTATTATTATTATTTACATGTATTCTAAAAGACAAACATTTAAAGAAGAATGTGTTCCTGCCATAATTCAATTATTCACAACCTTTAAAAATGATGTCCGATTATGCCATGCATGTTTGCAAAATTAAAGCCTTTTGAGATTCTCAGTTTAATTTTCACTCTGTATTCTTTATATATAATGCAAATCCAGCCATCTTACAAATTGGTGGTAACATGTTTTATTTTCAGACAATCAAGGGGGAACGAACAAATCAGGTAAAGATCAAAGTTCAACTTCATGAAACAGTTAAACAAATGCACACTTTTTCATTTACTTAATCAAGACGTCAATTCAAATAAACAAGCTAAAAATCAATTTAGAAATAAATATACTGTCTATTCTGATTTTTTCAAACTGTTTTTTTTTCCCCTTTCTTTCAGTGTACATCATCATCATTATCATTGTTATTTTTGCTCTTATTGGCATCATCTTCTTCTGTGCTAAAAGTAATAAACGGGTAAGAAACTTTTAAAAACCACAATATGGCATTCATTACTTTTTATTTTGCTTCTTGTTAGTTTTTGAGAACGGACCAGCAGCACCACATTATTCCCAAATAGCATGTTTTGATGATCTTTTAGTCTGACATGATTTAAGTCACATTGTTCTTTTTTTATGTTGGCATAATAGAGCCAACATGCACTCATATTAATATTCTTGACTTTCAGAGGTACTCTGTGGATATACATACCAAAAATGAAGAAGCTCATATTCCACTTGCCACAGTGGAGCCAGAAATGTGTGATAGCTCACCTAAAGGTTCTACACACACTACATTACACACTGCATCTTAAACGCCTCACACTTTAAACAACAATGTACTATGTGTGTTTATTTATTTATTTATTTATTTATTTATTTATGTACAGACATGAAAACATTTGTGGGGGAGTCTTCACCAACTGTCACTGTGGAGAAGACTGAAGGCGATAAAGGTAATAGACACGTATAATTTAATAAATTATCACATTATGCATGTGTGTGTGTGTGTGTGTTTGTGTGGGAATAATCCTGAGGAATAAAACACAGACATGCTCCTATAAGAAAAATTATGAAATTCAGTCATCATGGACATGAATGTCATGGCAATATTGCGCTTTCAAATATTTCTTTGAACTGTTCTTTTTCTGGGAAGGAATGATTACAATATACATGTTAAAAAAAAGATTTTTTTGCATAAGTTTTAATTTCTTTTGGGTTTTCTGAAATCAACATAGGGTCAGAATTATATATACACACCCTCTTAGATTATTAATTCAGTGTTGCTGAAAGTTCCAAACTGTCTTGTAACTTGCCAAGGCCAAGGCCTCTTAACTTCCTGTTAGTGATCGTGATCGACTGCAGCTGGTAGCTTCTCTGTGCACAACATACAAAGGGTTTGCTTGACAAGCACAAATTAATGGAAGATGTAGCAACTTTGCTAAGGTCTGGAAGAAGACCCAAACTGTCACCTGCAGCTCAGAGGAATCTGATTCAGATGGTCAGGAACAACCCAGGAAGCATCAAGACACAGGCCTGCGATGAACTAGAAGCTGCTGGAACACTGTCTACAGTCAAGCAAGTTTTAATTCAACGTGGACTGAGAGGCTGCTGTCCAAGAATGAAGCCCCTGCTCCAAAACCAACACCTTCAAGCTCTAAAGTTTGCAGCTGACCACATGGACATAGACAAAGCCTTCTGGGGGAAAGTTTTATGGTCAGATGAGACAAAGATTGATGTGTTTGGCCACAATGACCAGTGGCACAGAACAACACTGTACCAGCTGTTAAGCATGGTGGTGGTGGTGGTAGCATCATGCTCTGGGACTGTTTTACTGCCAGTGGAACTGGTGAATTGTACAAAATGAATGGAAGAACCTCAGAATTCTTCAGCATGGATCAGTTACCATGAAAACAATAACAAATCAGAGCACATGCCTTAATATAAACTTATTATTTACCTTGTAGCCAGAATTACTTTCAGAGCTGCTGCTATGGAAAATTAATCAACACCTTTTGAGAAATCAGATTCAAGAATTTAACAGCGCTATGGTACATGCATCAATATCACTGAGATTGCATGAACAGTACTCCGTTTGCATGCGTGCACATATTTGCAACATCTGCTTATAGTTCCTGATAATGATGCGCCAGTGTACTTCCTCTTTCCACTAGGAGAACAGAAGGAAGTGAGTTAGCTCATCTATTCCATCAATACTGCTTCATTTTATTAAATCATCTGAAATGTAGTTAGGCAAGTATCCACTTCTGCATCAGATTTTTCTGCATCTGAACTCATGCACCCTTGCTCAAGTAAATATACATGGCTTTCTATTTGGTTCACTATAAATGATAGTCACTAAATGAAAAAAAAATGGAGAAAAAAAAGCTCTGTGACATTAGGAAGAAAGAAAATCACTGAGACATGAGGAAGAAAAGCTGAGAGGAACCAGACTGAAAAGGAAAATTTTGGCACCACCAGATTATAATCCTTCCACAATTATACTACTATACTGTATACACAGTACTAAGGTGCGTTGAAAGGAACTTCAGTATGAGCATCAGGGTCTTTCTGATTGTAGCAGCAGTTTTTAGGCACAAATCTACAGTATCCAAGTGAGATGATCCACTGAAGAATAGGATCATCTTTAGCATAAACTGTCTTTGGGAAGAGAAATCTATGTTTGAGTATCTACATACATCCACAAAAATGAATAGTTCACCGAGGTGGAAAAAAATTCAATGATTATCCACATTAATTGCATTTGTATTTGATCCTCTGAGATATATGTAGTATCTGAAACTGGTCTTGCTTGAAGCTATGAAGAATTTGATTTTTATCTGAACGATTGTATACAAATTAGCTACACATTGTTTCCCCTAGCATCTAATGCGGGCTCTATACCCCAAAACAACTTGTTAGCTACGTCATGACATTTATTTGCTGTTAAGATTTGGGTGTAGATTTTACATTAAGGATTGTTTTATTTCAGGATCAAACCCTAGAGGTTAGATTAATAAGGATTAAGGCCCTAGATTAGTTTATTGCACAGAAAGCTGCTAATGGTTAGAAAATTGATGAGTTTATTGAAGAGAAAAGCTCTATGAATTAGAACAAGGATTAGGTTCTTGCACCAAAAAGTTCTACAGTTATTGGTTTATTGCTCAAAAAGCCATAGAGGTTAGTTTATGAACCAATCTGTTTAACAGAAAGGCTCTAGAGGTAAGAGTTAGGACAGTGTATTGCACAAACACCTCTAGGCCTTAGATAAGGAATCGGTTTATTGCATAAAATGGCTCTTGATGATACATTTAGGATTGGTTTATTATAAAGAAAAGGTGCTAGAGTTAAATTTCTGGAACCTTTGCCTTTTATTTCTTATCATATGATTAAAATGAACCAAATATATAATTAGACCTTAAATGATCTGTCAAATATATTAACAATAATTAAATCTTGAAATTAGTAAAAAAAAAAAATTGACTAGAAATACAGTTAATAATCTGATGTTGTAGGTTTATCATTGGAAATACTAGACACATTTAACTATATATGAAGAATATCACATGCGAGGGAGTGCTGGTGAACATGAATATCAGCGCGACCTCAAGTGTGATGTTGCTTTTGTACAACAGTTCTATAAAGAAGTTAATATCCAATAATTTGGACACAATATGCACAAATGTTCTATTTATTTTTGCTCTGCTAGTGTAAATAAATCCTGAGGTACCCACACTCACTCGATAGCCTGTCAGGTAGCTGGCTAGCAAGCTGGCATTGATTTGTACATGCTCATTGAAGGAGCTTTCTGTAAAATTGACATCCATTCTTCCTTTTCATCTTTCTGCTTTCAGATTTTAAATCAAAAGTTAAATTCATGAAAAATATCATTTGCTTGTCCCCTGATGATGTCACTAACTGTACTATGGTAACAGTTTCAAATTAGGAAGTGGAATTGTATTCCAAGAGATTAAAGATCAACAAAAAGGCTTTAGAAATTACATTAAGGATCAGTTTATTGGATAGAAATACTGTAAATTATAGATTAAGATTCAGATTTTTTTGCACAAGATGATTCTAGTCACAGCACAAATCATATTTTAAGCATATTTCTAATATCTGCGCTCACCACTAGGTGGAATTCTAAGACAGCGACAATGTTGAAGGACTGGCACCTGCTGATTTCACAGAAACATCTATAGCTGACAAATATGTGCTTCGTTTTAAAACTGAAAATGTATAACGATATCATTTATTTTAGGGTTAAGAGTGAAAAAAACCATAAGGAACCAAAAATCCCAGAGTTATTCAATATCTTATTGGAGGAAGCAGAAGTCTTGGTTTGTGGCTTATCTTAAACTTCAGTTGATTTAGGTCAGATATGTTCCTCTTAACCTTGACAACACATCTAAGTTTGATCACTAACTAGATTTCTAAACTCATTTGTTCCTCTTGTCACTTTGAGTGGACCTTACGATGGACGAATTGAAGGTTGGGTGTGATCTACTGCTTTTTAACAGTTTGAATTGACATACTATATTTTCAGCATAATTTTTTTTTTCACCATTGAAAGGTGTGAAATGACTACATATTATGTGGGTGATGGTGTGTGTGTGTGTCATTCACACTTCATGATCTGTTCAGTTATCTGAGCTTGTGTATGACGCTACAACATTTTTGATGTTAATTACTAGAGTGTTTGGGGAGACTTGTTGGATTAAGGACATTTAAAATTGTCCAAAAAAAAAAAAAACCAACCCACACAATATACACCTATATACAATAGGAAAGAGGTTTAAAAGAAGAGGCTGGTAAAGCAGACAAATTCAATGAGCTGAAGTGGAAACATTCAAAGTTTGATCATGAAACAGACTACACTAAGCAGACCTCAAAAACAACAATAACAGGCGTGCAAATATAAAGACTTGCTCACGTCACTAGTGATTTTGCAATAATTCATGTTTACGTAGTGGTCAGATCATTTAAAACAGATGTGTATGATTAGAAGTCTTGGGCGTGATGTGTCATATGACAGATCGGGTGATAATCGAAGATTCTACAGAGTTCAAAATGTTTAAAAACAGGGTTGGCGTGAGAAAAAAGGAAAAAGTTCAGGTAAAAGCTTAGCTGTAAGTGGCTTATACAGGAAACTGACCTCTTTAGGCATTTATTGCTGATGCACGAAACATGAGTGTGTCCTAAGTTGTGAAAATTATGCAATTCAGTGTTGCCATTGAGAAACCAGAGGAAAGGAAGTTCACGTCTTTCAGTTCTCACAGAAATGAGTGTAGCAAAAGAACTTGTACATATAATATCTAATCTTAATCTCTGAAGATGTGCAGACAAATTTACAGTAGTTATATTATTCATGTATACAACATAAACATATGTTTTCTGGGACTGTTAATTTAGTCCATTTTTATGAAGAAATAGTGGTTAGTGAGTGTTTCTTATTTTTTAAACGGTGTGGCTGTACAGAGTAAGTGTTACATTGAGGTATTTTATGGCTATACCACATTTACACTTTATACTAGAACCTTTACCATTCATAAACTAAGCAGTTATGCTTCCTACAACCACCGAGTGTCTCCAGCAACCACTCCAGAGGCAAATCAGAATCCTACAACTGAGTTTATATATTGTCTGTGTGTAGCCATAATTATGTAATTATATAAAACACAGCCAACATTTACATTTATGTTTATTAACTAATGACACATTATACTTATTATCTTGTTATACCTACAATTAATGTTATGGATTGCCTGCAAAACAAGTTATAATCGCAATAAATAAATATGTCCCAGACTGTCACAAAGCTCTGACACTGACGACTCCTTCCATAAATGTTAAATAGAGATCTCCTCACCATATGAACAATTACACTCGTCTTTAAATCTGTTAATGTGGAGCATCCACCATACACAACCATGTAGTTCCTATAATGGTTTAGAATGAGCATGCTAATACAAACCTGTGATTTCCCTCACACTCAAAACTTATAGAAAATGAATTAAATTAGCAACACCTTCTGACCAATCAGAACTTAGATTCAAAAGCAATGTTGTATAGATAGTATTAAGCAGGTGGTCTCTAAAATCTTTGCTTTGGTTGTTTAAAACATAACATAACATTGTCCCTTGTTACTTATCGCTTTCACTCCAATTTATATTCTCTGAATCATCATTAACATCTGCAGGACTTTCTCAGACACTCAGAGCCAAGACAAATTACCTGCCATGTTGGAGCTAATAACGGTCATTTCAGGTCGTTGGTCCCACATCTGTAGATCAGAGTGTGATCTTTTGGAGCCATTATGCTCACAGTGGAAAAGTGAGATGAAAAGAGAAAGGCGTGGATTGCACTTGGCCCATGAGTGAGTAACGCTGATGTGCTTCAGTTGAGTCGTGACTCAAACTCTGCAGCCTTTCATATGGTCCCTGGTAATAAGCAGGTGTCTCTGTTTTCCCAGCAGAACCAGCTGTATGTCCTGCACAAGCCCTGCAGGTTTCACCGCACTCACTAATCAGAGATCACTCACTCCAGTGGGATTCAGTGTTGGCGTTAACAATTATGGTGGAAATGAGTAATTGGCCATGGAGCAGAAAATGAGCAATGGGAAGTACTGCTGTGTGGTGGAATGATGGCTAATGGTTTTGCACAGTGTTTTTACGGAAATGGTGGTTCAGTGCTAGTTAAAATTGGTCAATTATTTTATTAAGTTAATTTTGTACGACATGAAGAGGAAAGCGAGAGATGGAGAGATGGGGAAAGAGTGTGTGTTGGAGTGAGGTGAACTGGCAGTGTATATTATATATTTATTATATTATATACACATAATTTTAAATACAGTTAGCATCTTGTGACATATATTAATCCAGCTCCAGTGACCAATAGTGTCTTCAAAATGTCAAATGTTTTCTGCTATGCTTCTGAATTCTGATAAAAAGGGGTTCATCTTAAATAGCGTGTACATGAGTTTACTTTTGTCATATCTCTTAATGCATATTCTTCTCTGCAGCCCCGACTGAAGATAATAAGCAGGTTGAGGAAAGCCCAGCTGAGTCTCAGACCACTGTCGCGCCTGCTGAGAAGCCGGCCGAGCTGACAGACGTGGATACAAATGATGGAGATCCAACAGCCTCCACCAAGACCTCTGTGGAGACTCTGAATGACGTGCTTAATGAGAACAACAGCAACAATAATGCCGGTACAGTGAATGAAAATATCCAGTCTGCATCTAGAAAGTTCTAAGATCTTATAATACTGTTCTTTGTAAGTAATTGGCTATGACTTGTAACGCATATGGCATTTAGGGTGTAAAAGCTATAAGAAAAGAGATATTTACTGTAATAGTCTGACTTTCTTTGCTTTCCCTCTAACAGTGCATGATGTTAGAATGTGCTTCATTGAGATCAGCCTTAATGAATAGTTCCAAGATAAGATGAAGCTGAAAATTAAATGGTGAGTAGTACATACACACCCCTCACACACACACACACACACACACACACACACACACGTGCGCGCACATGCATGCACGCACAAGAACAATCTGAAAAATCATCTCAGCTTCCTTCTATCATTACATGTGGAAAAAATTCTACCTTTTATTACTTGTAGCTGTAGTTTCTTTCCCCTTACTTTGTTAATTTAATTTATATGGATTAATAAAAACCACTATTTAACCACTACATTTTTAAAAAGAGAAAAGGAGAAAAAAGGCAATCTTACATCAAAACATGAATGAATACTTTAGACAAAATGGAAAAAAGAAGAGAAAGAAAAAAGATACTGAGTAGCAAATATTGCAAAGAAGGGATGAATGTTGGTATCTGTAGTAACTATAATTGTTTTTGCCTAGCACATCTGGCCAGTAAAACAGGCTAATTAAAAAGAAAATAATAATAATAAAGCTTAAAATTTATGCCGGTGTATCACTCATACTTGAAATAGGGATAATATTCCCAGTTAAGCAATCCCAATTTCTAAATACAGCCTAATCTATCACTTTTAAACTGACCATCATTGTATACTGCCAAAAAATATACCATGGTCTATTAATTTCTGATAATCTAGTAGGTGTATGTAGTTTTCTGGAACTGAGACTCTTATAAAGCTGCTCACAGTTCTAACTCAAGCCTGATGATACTACATAACCATGTTGGTATGGAATCGTGGTAATGGCAGGTTATAGGTTAAGCCTATATTTACACTTTGCTTCCTCTTTACTACCAGACTACTAAAAAGGGAATAAAACACTTGGTAACCTGCTGTTAGAGGAGAATAAGTTCACCAAATCAACATTTATATCAACAATTATGTGACTATAGAAACTTCAGCATATTAAAACAAGTGCATTGACATAAACCATACAAGTGACATACTGTCTGATCTTCTGTTATAGAAAAGTAATCAACACCTGTCCAATCAGGCTCGAGCATGCAACAACACTGTGGTATGAAGCAGTGTGAATGATTGATTTTCTCTTAAAGCAATTGTTTTCATGTAGTACATAGGAAATGATTTCAGTTATGAGTGACCAGGACAGAGCAAGACAACAACTCCTCGAGATGTAACCATAACAACAACGGCAATCTACTGATACTGATTGCTGTTCTCATATCATTTAGTTATTTACAAAGCCTACCTTATTTTAATCTCTTGTACAAGTGACATAATGTAACCAAGATTGTGTCCTGATCAGAGTATAACCTCACATTGTGGTGTTCTTTGCTCCCATCTTTGCTTCTTATTGTATTTTGATATAGAAACATATCAAGAAGTAAGACTTATACACCATTACTCAGCAAAGACTTATTTGTGTGAAAATGATATTAGCCATAGAGGATATAGTGTATGGATTAATGACTGAAATAGTAAGTAATGTTATATTTATAGTATGTAACACCTTCCAAATCTTTAGACTAAAAAGCTATAAATTAATTTTACTTACACTATAGTTAAGACTCACATTAATATAAAGGGCAGTGATAGCTCAGTGGTTAAGACATTAGACTAGTAATTGATGGTTGTGAGTTCAAATTCCAACATTTCCAATCTACCACTACTGGGCCCTTAACCCTCAACTGCTCTCTTGTATAAAAAAATGAGAGATTTGTAAGTCACTCTGGGTAAGCTGTCTGCCAAATGATGTAAATTTAACTATTAGATGTGAATCAAAGGATCATATAAGTACCCTTATTAGCAGGCAGTAAAGGGAAAAGATGTTACGAACCATCTTGAAAAATCTCAAAAGTTTACTGAATACCTGAAATTTAATAGAGCGCACTGTCATCACAGCCATGTCAGTGATCAGTCAGGAAGGCCTAGACCAGCTTGCATGTCTACAGGCCCTTGCGGCAGGGCTTTTCTCTGTCAGGGTGCTATAGGTGACAACATGTTAGCAGCTCACCTGTGCAGGAACAGTTAGAGGCCCCGGTAGCTTCACATCTGTCTTCACCACCCCGGGGAATTCGCACAACTTTGTGCTGCTGATGAGAGACCTGTAACACTGACCTTTCAGCAGATACAGACTCCTCTAATGACCAGTGGCAGAAAAGCACTAACTATCACATAAATCTTAAAATGTTAGAAAAAACACCTGATTAAAAGACACTGGGAAACAACTTGGCTACAATAATCACATCTATAATTATAGACATCATTGTAGTTAAAAAAAACAAAACAAAACATATTTGTATACTGTAACCCCATTGTAGTAACCCCAAAGAAAAATATATATATATATATGTGTGTGTATCTTCAAATAGAAATGCTTATAATTATAAATACAATATTTGAGTCCTTGCAGTCAGTTCCTCCGTACTCTGTGGGAACCCTTAAAGATTCTAAGTAGAATCCTTCAACAGTGTTTTCCCATCATAAAGGTTAGAACCCTATTACTCCTTTTACACCAAGGCAATTCAAGGGCTGGTTTGGAGCTGGTTCCTAATCTAGTTCTTCATGTTTTGACAGCCAAAGAACAGGCTCTCTGCCAGGAAAACTGGTTTGAGAGTGGCACGGACATTTTGCTGGTCTACAACAAAGAACCATTTAGATCAGGGACTGGGGCAGGATTATTGTGACCTGCAAGCCCAACTGAAACATTGTGCCCAACAAAAAATAACAGAGCTGGTGTATCATCTGTTCCAACTAATCTAAAGAAGAAAAGGAAAAGATGTAGTCCACCAGTTGTTGTTGTGTGGTGCTAACGTGGCTAGTGCACTAGGGTTGCTGGCTTGCAGCTCTAGCATACCTGGCAAGTGGCATTATTTTGGCCGGGCAAGTGGTACAAGTGTGCCTGAGAAAGCGGAGACGTATACAGATGTATACAGTGATGTGGTTAGTGGCACTAGCGTGGCTGGCTAGCGGTGCTAGTGTGGCTAGTGGCTCTTGCGTTTCTACGGATTTCAGGTTTCACATTTTTTCTCATTAGACAAATTTTTTTTGCTTATTTCTAGAAATAAATGCACAATTAACTGCCAATAGAACAACACTTTTTCTGGATAGTATCAAAAAATAGAACTAGTTTTAATAATCTTATAGTTGGTTCATTGTAATGTTGAATAGGAAATACTAGATAAATTTGACTATATTCGAGATATTTTCTCTTCATGAGAGTCAGTTTTGCAGTGTAAAAGATTAAACATAAGACTCATTAAATACTATTGGCATGTGAACATGTGACAAATAGGGAATTAAGAAAAAAAAAAGATCATAATTTCAAGATACTTTAGCAAAGGCAGGCTTTATTTGCCATAACCGTGGCACTACTGTCAAAGCTGCTGTTATTTAATGAATAAAACAGGATGGAGCATGCTGTTATAGGAAAATAATCCACAATAGGCTGATATGATGAAGCAGAGGTACTGTTGCCATCCCTAAGTGGATTATTTCCCTAAACAGCATGCCCTGAAGTGTTTTATTAATCTTATTCCTCTTATACATGTCAGGTGTGCATGATGTGGCTAGATACATGTGCAGGTAGGAGGCGGCGGTAAAAGCAAATGTGTTTATTGAACTCACGGAGGCAAAGGTACACAATAGGCAGACAAACTCATGATCAAAACATATGTGTAACCCATGTGTAACCCAGTGGTTTACCAGAACTATTGACAGAGCAGCTGTAATAGGAAATTAATCAACAACTTTTGGCCAGTCAGAATTCAACAGGGTTATGGCATAATGTGCTTTAACTAGAAGTACTATAGCCAGGTTTCCACTGCATTTTTGTACAAAATCGAAGAGATATTTTAAAATTTCTACAAAACACAGTTATGAATGGTTTGTGTTTCCACCGAGTGATGTTAATGCAAATAAAGCTGGAAGGTTTTTTTCCTCTTTCCATATTTCTCTTTTTTTTCCCAAAAAGGTCGTGTTTTCATTTGCTTTTCATATCCTGTCATGTGACTTAAATGTGAAAAATGTGTTTGTGTTTAAATTTTCATCAGAACCACCTCATGTGAGCATAAATTCACTTCGCTTTTTGTTCACAAACTCAGTTTATGCTTCAAGTAGGTTAAAATAAACACAGCTAGAGTTTACATACAAATACTAACATCATTAAGGTCGTTTTTTAACTTTTGTGTTCAGGTCAGTTTTGTAAAAATACAACCATTCATACAACACAAAAAACTATTTCTTTTCCTGAATACGATATTGCTCATCAAAGGTTATTAATTACCCATTTATCACTACTCATCAGTCAGCGTAAGTGTGTAACACTATCCATGCTCGGTGTATTGATGGACAGCCATTATAATTTGCAATAGATGAAACAGAATCTGAGTAATACTACCAGCCCAAGTTGCGTAAAGGGTCAAGTGTTGGCTATAGGTCAGGCTTTGTAAGGAACACACATATTGCTTTCATCTGTCAGCCATGTCAGTCAGAGCCTGACCCCACACCACACCAGGCATGGCTGCTAATGGCTTCTTTGGCGCCATTCCGGAGAAAGCAGGGCTCACGTTTTCCTCTCGGCTGCTGTGTGTGAGTGTGTGTGCTAGCATGTGAGCACGATATACACCTCTGTATGTTTATGCATGTAAGCATACAGTACCATCTATGTTAGCTAACATTCATAGTTCTGTTCCTATTACTGAATTGTTCGAGAATTAATCCGATAAGTTTTTATTATATGTAAAATATTTTAGTGCATCAGGAAAGT
Organism: Parauchenoglanis ngamensis; assembly: GCA_030014255.1. Classification (NCBI taxonomy): domain Eukaryota; kingdom Metazoa; phylum Chordata; class Actinopteri; order Siluriformes; family Auchenoglanididae; genus Parauchenoglanis; species Parauchenoglanis ngamensis. The sequence continues at coordinate 1,356,157 of JAQMYM010000038.1, read as the reverse complement.
GCCTGTTTAATGCATTACATAATCACAGTTATTTATAATCCCATATATACAGTGGCATGTAACATTATAGCTCAGCCTGGCTCGATATCTCATTTTATACCGGCTCGTATACTATCACCTCTCACAGTGAAATATAACACACACACACACACAGGTTATTCCACGCCGAGCACGCACAGATTTATATAAACCGAAAGATTCATGGTACCTCTTATATAGGCATTATTACCTTGGTGTTAGGATTCAGATTTGCCCCAAAAAGTGCTATGTTCTCTAATTACTGGTTGGAGATGAACTTAGCAGAAGTGTCCAGCGATAGATATAGCTTGAGTAAAGAAACTCACTTATGCCCCAGAAACATTTACATTTTACGTTCTTCTAAATAACTATGCAACATTTGGTGCCTGCATGTATAATTAAACACAGATAAGTCAGAAAGTGTTCAAATCCCAGCACTTGTAGGAAGCATCTAAGCCCTGACTGAGGTCTATACCCATCAGCTGTGTAGTTATAGCTATGTAGTTACCTCTCGAGCCAAGTCAGCTGGGATAGGCTCAGGTATTCCCATGACCCTTGACAGATAAGCGGTATAGATAATGGATGGATAAATGGATAGAGGGAACAAAGTGAGGTGGTTGGATTTAGTTTAATTTATTAAAAAAAAATAATGAAGCCATTAAAAGTTGTGCAAGTCATGGTGGAATTACAAGTGTGAGATCATGCATGCTCGAGGGTGATGCTGCTTGCACCTTTTTTAAAATGCCAGGACCAGTTAGTATAACTGGACTAACAGGGCTTTCTTTTATGACTACAGTGAGAGCCCATACTACAAGGCTCAACCCTGATATTTCCATACTAGTAACAGGAATTTACTGATAGGTAGAATTTTTTTAGCCCTCCCACTGGCTTTACTGTTATTTTACTTTAAATGCAGACATAGAGGAAAAGTCTAAAACACACCTTGGAAAGACAAAAATATGAGTGTTCAGAGGAAACACAAAGACACATATAAATCTGCGAGACCTGCCACTTATCCCACCTGGTTTAGTTGATAATTACTGGTTGGAGATGAACCTAGCAGAAGTGGCCAGTGATAATGACAACTGTGCAATTAGCCTTGGCTTCTGAGAGTGTTACGTAGACTATTATCTTCCAGGAAGTGGAAGCATTCACAAGCTTTCAAATCAGTGTCGGATGAATAATTTCCAAGTTTATAAGGGGGTTCGTGGGCTATTATAGCACTGTTAACATTAGTGTGATTATAAATAATTTCTCTTCTATAACTGAATACTATACATCACACCATCTAATCATTGATTATTTTCTTACACCAGCACATGCTTTATTTCTTATGTACTGTATATTAGCTGAAGGTTTAGCAAAAAAGTTGGTAACTTTGTTTGATTCAACTTGGTGTTTCCTTGGTTTCAACACACCTGGATTTATCTCTTCAGTTCTTTAACAAGCTGTTCATGGGTTTAAAACAGGTACTTTTTAAGGGGGCAGGATTGGGAAACACTGCTATAACACACTGTTCTAACACACTCAGGACCAGGATTGGGAAACTGGACAACTCCATATACAAAGCAATAAGGCATGCTTAGCTAAAGCAACGTAGTGTTCATATTCACAGGAAGTTCGATAATTAGAACATTCAATACAATCTCTTTAGACAAGTTCAGGGCCATTGTCCTGGCAAAGTGTTGACTTGTCGTCTGAGCCGAACTGCAGGATTTATGACTGCAGTCTGACACTGGCCCAGAGCTGAAGGGAATTACCCTGTGTGCCCTAGTGTGGAGATCATAAATGTGTGTATGTGTGTAGCAGAGAGTGTGTAAGTGTGCTTGTGCTTCCTGGGTTTTGATGTGGTAATGGGCCCTTATCTGTATCACCTGGCCACATGTAGTCCTGCTTGAGGAGCTGTTTAAGCGCTCCACCCCAGAGTCGGAGCAGGTGGTGTACGTCTTCCTTTCCGAGATGAGCCGAGCCAAAGGCTTTCCAACAGAGCTCGCTTGTCCAAGGTTTAAGACTATGAAATACCTTAATATCAAACAAGATAACGATTTTTGTCCATAAAGTCCTGTGGTTACATGTAGATACAAAGCATAAAATTGCCAATGAGCTGTAGAATGAAATGTATAAATTTTCAAATACAGCAGAACAGCAATCAAACTGTCTAACAAAACTGTTCCTTTAACAGTTATACCTGATTATTTGATTATCTCAGTTAGCATGTTTCACCGACTTGCGTTTCAAGTGCATGCTTCATTTATAAACACGGTTGATTATATATTTATTTCCCAAGAACCTAACGATGCACCAGTAGTACACAGCACATCTTCATACTCTTGATCTCTCTGTCATATCAAGCTGGATAAGCTGTTGGATCTGGACTACAGAGAAAAGTATAATCATAGTAAAACTGTATTTACCAAAGCCAAGCTACTAATACACGTGCCTGTGTGGTTATATAAGCCAGGTGTGTTTTGGGAGGATACTGATGCAGCTTTTTGTCTTTGCCAACGTGGCACTGATAGCGTGGAATATTTTTTTTAACTCTTTGATGCTGATATAAACTACACTTTGTGCTAGCAAAGAGTTTGCATGAAAGATTATACGTTATATATGATATGAGTAACAGCAGTGTAATGGTTTATATGAAGGAACCTAACCAAGACTTCTATTCACGGTGTGTCTCTGGTGCACTTCAAAGATGAAATAACAACAACAGAGAAATAAATCAAAACTGAGCTTTGTACTTATGATATCATTAAGGTCTTATTGGTTTCATAAGTTGAGTTTTAATATTTCATTTCAAATAATTTTGAAAAAAAGAATGAGGGTTCTCAGAGTTGTCTACATCCATCCTCACTTTCAGTGTAACGTTGCAATGTGTGTGTGCATCCATGTGTGTCGGCTTGCTTTGATGTACTTTTGGCAGCACACAGAAGGCTCATGTCCAAATCTTGTGAGTCAGGTACAGCCTGTCCACTCATTTAATTCACCAAGCATCCACCTGCTCTCGCAATTTCTCTATAAAGCTTCACACCTTCTTTCTTTGCCACTATTTTTGCAGTCGAGACGTGCGGTTTTGGAGTTATGTGATAGGATCTTGTGCAGATCTGCTGGCTCATATTTCTCTGTAGTTGGGAGGCAGAAAACACAGAGACCCTTTTTCATACCTGCTATCCACTCTGTGGTTGCAATACTAGACAGAGTTGTGTCTAGGAGGGCCCCTGGGGTGGCGAAGGCCCCTACTGAAATATACACCGATCAGCTATAACATTAAAACCACTGACAGGTGTAGGGAATAACATTGATTATCTCCTTACAATGGCACCTGTCTAGGGGTGGGATATATTAGGCAGCAAGTGAACAGGCAGTTTTCAAAGTTGATTTGTTGGAAGCAGGAAAAATGGGCAAGGGTAAGGATCTGAGTCACTTTGACAACGGCGATTACCTGGGGAAGAGATGGCACCAGGATGCACTATGGGAAGAAGGCAGCCCAGTGGAGGCAGATGCTCTGGGCAATGTTCTGCTGGGAAACATTCGGTTCTGGCATTCATGTGGATGTTACTTTGACATGTAGCACCTACCTAAATATTGTTGCAGACCAAGTACATCCGTTCCTGGCAACGGTATTCCCTTATATCAGTGGTTTCTTTCGGCAGGATAATGCACCCTGCCACACTGCAAAAAATTTTCAGAAATGGTTTAAGGAACATGACAAACAGTTCAGGGTGTTGACTTGGCCTCCAAATTCCCCAGAACTCAATCTGATCAAGCATCTGTGGGATGTTCTGGACAAACAAGTCTGATCCATGGAGGTCCCACCTCACAATTTACAGGACTTAAAGGATCTCCTGCTAATGTCTTGGTGCCAGATTCCACAGCACACCTTCAGAGGTCTTGTGCAGTCCGTGCCTTCATGGGGCTGAGCTGTTTTGGCAGCACAAGTATCAGACTTTCTTGATTTTGTTAAATGACACTGGTAAACGAAAAAAATCTATACATAAAAATCATAGTGCATCATTAAAATCCATCTAAATCATCAAATATGATACATTTTCATTTGAATTTTTTTCATTTACCAGTGTAATTGAACAAAACCAAGAAAGTCTTATAGTTACTTTGCGCTCTCTCTCTTTCTCTTTCTCGCTCTGTGTGTGTAATGTGATCGTGAGTGAATGTGATTGACTTCCTGGCTGTAGTAATAAGTAATAATAGTGAAGAAAACTGGGGCTATAAAGGAAGAAACAATGATCGAATTTAGAGGAAGCCTCTAAGCCAATACAGTGAAATCTTAAACAGTTTTATTTTTTTTCACAGGAAAATTAGCACATCTAATATAACATTATTTATATAGAATGCTAATTCATTAATGTTATTTTTGTAGTTAGTGTAAAATTAACTGTTGGTCCTAAATGTTCCCTTGTTCTGAGATGTCCTTTACCTGAATTATTTTTACATCCAAATTTAATTACATAGTAAATAGTAATTACCCCTTTCTAAAAATGGCCTGGGCACCCAACTGCCTCTGGACTGATTTTTGTCACTTAACAATTTATTGTACTTTTTGTCAGTGTGGAACAATAATCTGTAGTTTAAACATTTTACCCTGAGCTGCTTATGTCCAAATTTGTAAAGCACCCAGCAGTCAATATTGTTAAATATATCCAGAACATTTACACAGAGTTATTGACATGTGTTGTTGGTATACAGTTTGACTTCATCTGACTGCATGTTCATCATCTTTCTTCTCTCCAGCTGTCTCTTCTCTTAAGCTTTTTTTACCTACCCTTTGCTGGCCATCCTGAATATGTGGTGTGTGCTTTTAGAAAGGCTAAATCTGTAAGGACTCAAGGAGCTGTTTTACAATTGGGGCACTTAAGAGAGGTGATAATTAGTCCACAGCAAATGAGTGTAGGGTGTTCGACTTCCTATATGCATGCCAGAGCAGTGAATGTCCTGCTTTTAGCTGGCACTCTTTAAATCCCTTTTTGCGTGGTGGCTTCATATTTTTAGACAGCCTTCACGCATTGGCATGAATGTGTAAGGCACGAAGAAATTTGGCAACCCAGAGAAACATTATTATGGTTGTAGAAGTGAAAAGAATTTCTGTTGCTGTGGATGGTCTAAAAAGATTTGGACTCCCAAAAACAAAAGAAAAGTTCTCCTCCATTGGAACATCTTCTCATCCTTGGTTCAACTGATAATCTCGCATAGACACTGTAGATTTGAACTGCTGCTGTAATCATAAAGACTGTCCTTTGCTCAATCTAGGACTCATTAACAATCTTCTCATACTAAAATGATTGATTTACAAAAACCAGTTAAGATTTGAATCAGATATCAGTTATGATATCTTTACTAATGTGGTTGATGTGACCAAAGTTTCAGTACGTTTCGTAATCCACAACATAGGTTTATGATCCTTCTCCTACCCAGCTTCACAGTGACACATATTCTGAAACATTCAATCGCAGACATCTGGTTTCTTTAACAGGTGGTTTGAATCTTTGCAGTCGTGTCCCACAAATCCTGTCTGTACACATTTACAGGTGATCATGAACCCCTACATTAGCTGAATGAGGAAATTGGATAGGAAAAACTAACCTGGATTGTGAATCCATATTCAAGCAGAACCCAAGCAAATTTGAGCAAACCTGAAGCAAAATCAGTGAAGATACAGTGTGCATTGCGAAGGTTATGTAAGGGGCCATTATTTATCTGCTGACATATTTACACAAGGTACATCTGCTTCCTGTTGGACCTCATGACCTGCCATCAGGCACTTGTGTCAAAGGTCAAGTCAGACAGTTCTAATTAGAGGAAACAGACTAACCATAAGAGAGACATTCACATAGCAATTCTCAAAGATGAATATCACATTTCAGTAGACAAAACAGAGCAAAGTCTCCACAGAGTACGCCAAGTTGCTCAAGTTATACAGTTATAGGACCGACCCAACATTTTTCATCGATTTACCTAATGTGTTTTGATACATTTTGAAAAAATACAGTGGCTGAGAGGGGTCAGAACACTTCCAAATTAAGACAACAAGCACAAATGCAGAAAACACTTGCATTAAATCAACAACACATAGTTACATCAAGAAACGTCTTGAGAATAGGTAAAATGCTTGCGAACACTGAGAACACACTATAAATATAGCCTACAGCACATGCAACAATTTGATTTGTTAATGTGTCTGCTGCAAATTCAAACAAAGCATTGAAAATGAGAAATGCACTACAAATAGCCTCAACACAATAGAAGTATTCAAACACGAAGAAAAGTTTCTGCTCAGATTATTACTGACAGGCCCTTCAATGCTTTGCAGAGTCAGTCAGCAGAGCTGCATAAGTTCAACTTAACTTGATCCATGATTTAACTCTTAAGATAGCTATATTGCATACTACGTTGATATTGAGACAATATTTTCTCTGCCGACCAAGTGCTCCGGGTGGAAACCTCTCTACGTGTTGTAAATACTTTTGTCGTGTTGTGATTATTTGCAGCACGTTTCTGTTTGTTCCTGCATTGTCTAAATTATATTGTCTGTTTAAAAAAATATATTTTTGTACTGTGAATGCTATTCTTCTGTTATGTGTTTCGGTGAAGCTCAGAGTTAGAAGCTCATATGATATCATCATATGGATGAAGATCATCCAGCTTGCAAGCTATCAAAATGAGAAATAATAGTCGATATTAATACTGAAATCAAGTAAAAACTACATGATGTTCTTTTTATGGCCACCAAATACTAGTTGCAGTGTAATATTTTGTAGTATTGCTTAAAGTTTTAAGGTGAAATGTGACTATGTAGGGACATGTTCCTCACACACATCACTATATATTCTCATGCGCACACACTTCTGTCTACCTTAAATTCTCTTTGCTCTGTATTTGGTCTGTTAGCTGCAAATAACAGCTTCATTTTTCAAAGAGTCTTCACTTTTAAGTGTGTAGGATGAAAGAGGAAATGTCCACTTGAAGACGTGTACTTGCACGTTTTACTCACATGCACACACACACACACAACATTGATAGACATGTCTGTATTCTTCCCAGAGGCTAGAGTTTTCATATTTTTATTATTTTATAAATCTGTTGAAAAAATTATCAGACCTGTGAAACTATGTGCTTTGATTTGTAATTGACAGACATGTGACATTCCAGGTGTAAGCAAATATAATGGTACATAGCTTTCCTCAACTTTTTAAAGTGTTGCAGGTTGAATTATGTGTATGAGATACTTGCTCTATGTACACTACCAGTCAAAAGTTTGGACACACCTACTCTTTTTCATAGGTTTTTCTTTATTTTTTTTGCTTTCTACATTGTAAAACATT
>JAQMYM010000038.1:1316591-1346496 GCA_030014255.1 Parauchenoglanis ngamensis | reverse complement strand
AGCTTATGCGAAACATAAACATGACTAAATACGTTATTGTCAGTAAACATATAAATGTCTATTTCTCAGAGTTCCTATGTGATACAGTAAAACCAAAACTATATTTGTGCATACCCAGTAGGTACCTGTCAGCAAAAACTTTTCAGGAAGCAAGACTTTAAAAAAAAAATTGTTGTGCAGTGTAATTTAAACAAACAAACAAAAAAAGCAAAGCGTTGTCACACTAAATATAGACTTTGTTTATTATATTACTGTTTACTGCACTTTGTATTATTCCTTTTTAAGCAGAAAGATATAATTTCATTATATATTTGCATGCACTTAAGACTTTTGCACAGTACTGTACGTAGTTTCGTCATTATTAACTGAATCAATAATGTAGACTACTTTATAACACAAATAAGGTGATTTTTCTCTAGCCTTACACGACAGTCACATGAATTTCACGTGAGCCACATGAAACACTTCTCAGGTCTTTTCTTTTTTTAGTACGTGTAGTGGACTTCAGTGCTTTTATTTATTTTCACCTTCAACTCATGTGATTGTAAATTTCGCAAGCGGTCACATCATGTCACGTGATTTACGTGTTTTTCAGGGCGTAAATTTGGTACTCGAATGCACGTTCACTTTTTTTCACACGTGATCACTTGTTACTGAAAAAAAACCAACAGCCATGCGGTGACCTATGTGATTTTCAGTAAAGGTAGATTGTAAAACGGTGTCAGTAAGTTATTTGCTTAATCAGTTCACAGTGTCGATTATCCAGTAGTATACAGGCTAATGTGGTCATCTGTGGCTTATCTGTGGCCTTCTCTCTCGTTTTTTCCTTTGCTATCAAAAGAATGGCTAAGTTTAATCCAGTGGATTGAGTTAGATCTGAATGTGAAGCCCTTGCTGGCAGTGATCAGAGAGAAGTGTGGTGGGTGAGGTGAGGTGAGGTGCAGCGGCTCTGCCACACATCCGGGTGTCGCTCCTGTTCAGAGCGCAAACTCGCTCCAGGCTGCGGCGAGCTGCTGCTGCGTTTCCGCGACGCTCAGTGAGAGGAGGACAGACAGACAGACAGACAGACCCTGATCCAGCTGGATTGCCACACCGAAATGGACGAGGAGTGACATTCAATTCCGTAACGTGTGAAATCATATTTGTACAATGTATGTTGTTGTGTATTAACTTCGGCATGGACGACATGGAGGACGGCTTAATAATAACAACAACACTGCCTGACATGCGAAGCGCAGCTACGGCCAAACTATAGGAGAGTGGCTGCAGCTCCCTTCTGTTTATTTTCGGCGATTTCTCCGTTCATGCGTTCGTCTCAAATCTACGTGTCTTACTGGAGGAAGCATGAAGAAGTTTAATATTAGAAAGGTGTTGGACGGCTTGACTGCGGTTTCCTCCTCCTCCTCTTCCTCATCCGCATCAACTCAGCCGGCTAACAGGGAAAACGACATAATTCAGGAGAATCTGCAGTCCGAGCATTTTCAGCTCTGCAAGGTGGGCGCATGTATTGCGATTTTATTCCATGCCTAGCAGGCTAATATTGAACAGTTTTGCCCCCCCGGGGGACCCGCATGCTAGCGCAATGCTAACCAGCCCCGCAACTGCTTCCGCCAATCCTCAGCTGAACGTTACAGATGCAGTTTGCGCTACGTGGCATTAAATAAAAACCTTGTTTGTCATTACTGATGTTTATATTCCTGTCTATTTATTTTTATAATTATATATAGAGCTCCATACTGGTACAGGCTGTTACAAAATATAAAGCACACGGAATGTTTTTCCACTAATGTTCTGCAAAAAAATAAAAAAAACTTTCAAAACTCGGACTAGATTGATAAGGTTAAATTATTGACCACGAGGTCAGGTTTTTGTAATAATTTATCAGAGAGTTTGTGAAGCTGAACCGTTTATAATCAGCTGAAGTGCAGCAAAACCCTGGGACCGGTGACTGCGGTCATGTGATCCCATCAGCTAGCTGGCTTGGTTATTATTCAATTTGCAAGTTAACGTCATATTTATGAATAAATTATTTAAATCCGATAAAGCGCTAGGTAGCTTGCTTAGAGGAACATAGCTGTTAGCTAGTAAGAAGCTAGCACTGTAGGCTTGGCTTCCTTACTATACCAATGTAGCCATTTATCAGTATCTGCCAGGACGGAGCTAGCATAGTTCGCTACAGTACCTGCTAGCTAATTAGCTACTGTCGCGTGCATTTTTGATACATTGGTATCTGTTTCTGTTCATTGTAGTCAAGTGATTTATTTATTAAATGCCAAAATAGGCTCAAATTTCATAGTTTGTTTTTGATACAGTGTTAAACTATGTTTGCTTTAAAGGTTAGCTGTCCGGTCGCAGGTGTTTCACCTGACAGCTGTCAAACCTCCCTTCAGCTTTAATATTGACATTTTCGAGGTGTTTGGTGTTCAGGTATACTATTGCTACATCAGTATCAAAATTATGTTTTACGTGCCTTATAACTTGTTTCTTTTGACAAGTACACCAGTTTCGCGAGGTCCCGTATCTTCAGGGGGTTTGGGAATTTATTATTATGTTTCACGAAGTGAGTACTATTGATATAGTTTGTTTATTTAGGATTTACTTTTATTTAACTATAAAATTATAAGCCTAATTGACCTGTGACTTGACACTAATGTGTGACTTAACCATTACAAGACTTAACCAGAAATAATGTCAACATGAATCTTCATGGAGAAACTAATTGATGGAAAGTTTAGGAATTTCTCTAATGTCTCCAACAAATAAACATTGTAGTAAATGTATACTTGATATACCTAACATTTAAACGATTTGATTATTCTCATAAGAGAGTTATGCAAATTTCACCCAATTCATGTCAATTTTATTTGTATAGTGCTTTTAACAATGGACATTTTCACAAAGTAGATTTGCAGAAATATATAAATTTCGTAATTTCATTTATAATTTTAACATAATAAATTTATCCATAAATATATACACACACACACACGTACATACATAGCAGCATACATATATATATATATATATATGTGTGTGTGTGTGTGTGTGTGTGTGTATGTGTGTGTGCGTGCGTGCGTGCGTGCGTGTGTGTAAAGTCCTCTGTGAAGAGATGTTTATTTAGCATTTATGGAAGAAGTCTCCAGTGCCAATGCTTTGTTACAGTCAGGGCTAAATCTGTTCCTTTAAGTGTTTTGTTACTGGAGGATGGAGAATTTTCCAATCCCAGTTTTTTATCATGTCTTTTTTTGTATCTACCTTAATCAATATGCAATTCTATATGAAAGTGAAAAATACATAGGGCTATTAATGCAATTTGTTTACTTTTGCACCAGCAATGTGATTTACTGCAGCTTGAAAGTCACATCAGGAAAAGACATTGTATTTACAAATAAATACAACTGAAGGGTCGGTGGTAAAATTGTAGGAAAGCATGTTTCTGTTAATTGAAGAACCAGCGAAATAAATGTTATTTGTAAATAAATATTTCTCAAATCTATATAGTACGAAAATTAAGTAAAATCATGAGTTAGTAAAATAATCAGAAAATATCCTAAATAATTATTACTTGCAGTAAAGTTGGTTTCATATTCATATCATACCTCTGATGCCCGCCACGTTTAAACAGAATGTCTGAACATGAACTCCATTTCCCATGATCCTAAGCACAACAGTGAGCTCCAAACAATGGTCCATATTCCTTCTCACAGTCTCTATACAGATTAGCTTTACAATCAGCTTTACAATCAGTTCACAATCACCCACACACTCCTTCAACCAACCCAGTCCCCAATCTAGCTCCGGGTTTTCACCAGTGATATTAGTGCGCATTTGATATGTGTGTCTCTGCCTAGTTAAATCTGTTTTGCTGATTTCCTGAGTGTCCAATTTTTTCTTTACTCTGAGTTGCTCGAGCATTACAATATACAAGTCTTGCATTCGCCTCCAAGTGTCCTGGCACTCACTATTTGGAAGTGTTCATCAAGGCCTAAAAACTTGCATTCACTAACACTCAGTATATGCAGATGCACTAAAATGATTTATTTTAGTAGCCCGTCACAGCAGATCCTCCTGTAGCCTGCAGAGCTGCTAGAGGGTTTGTTTATGGAGTGATGATACCCATAGGGCAGGATTTTATGAGCTAGTGTAGTGTATGATCTAATAACCATCACATCATCGTTTCAGTGCTCAGCCAGTCTGACCTCTATTTAAAGTCTGTATTTTTCTCTCAGTACCCCTGGCTGTTAGTTTCACCTGTTCATAACACTATGTGTGGTAGGGTAGTGCAGTAGATTCACAGCTCCAGTGCCGTGGCTTGATTCCTACTCTGATTACTGTCTGTGTGGAGGTTTGTATATATATTCTCCCTTCATGGGTTTCCTCTAGTTACTCTGGTTTTCTCCAAACTCACAAAAATTTCTAGTAGACCAGTCATCAATGCTAAAATAGCTCTAGGTGGAAATTGCTGTGTGTTTGTAGTGCCTAGAAGTCAGGCTGCCATTCTGTCCATGGTGTTCATAACATATCAGTATGTTAAAGATCTAACTTCACCAACATCATAGATGTAGATTCCAAACCTCTATTAGAGTCTCTTCTGCACTGACCCTCCAAGTTCATGTCTTGCTGTGTGCAGCATAGCAGGGCAAGCTATGATCAAATGGGCGCTGAAAGACAGACGGCTCCTTCTGCCCATATCAGCCCTGTACATCACAGCCACATTCCACACGCCAGCACTTACAGCTCGAGCCCAGAAAATCACCAACACTGGGTCCCTTCTTCCTTCGAGAAGATAGAAACAGTGAATCTCCCTTAGAGAAGTAGCACGGAGGAGGTCGACTGCAAAAACTTTCAAGTTCATTGATTTCATTCAAGTTCACATGGTTGAAGGGTTATTGTGGGTTTTAATATTATTTCTGATTAAAATGAGTAAAAATTTCATCTGTGAGCAGATATCCATACTAAAACACATATAGAAAACCTTTTTCGCCCCAGCTCAAAGCTTCGTACCAACTTTCAGTTAAGTTCTGAAGCTCAGCAAGTCCTCCTGGGTTTCATCACTTGCGCTGGTATAGTTATGTACCTGGCAATCAGATCACAGTTAGGATTGCTCTTTGAAAAAAAAAGGCAAAAAATAAATAAATGAATGAAGCTGGAATTTCATTTAAAAGATAGAAAGTCTTATCCTGTACTGGACTCCATTGGAAAATCTTGGGTGATTCCACGATCCGCCAGCTTTATTTATTTATTTATTTGTTTAAGCATTTTTCCAACACTGAATCTAAGAAAACATGCATTCTGCTATTCAAAAACATGTTAACCCAAAGGAGACAATCTCATTTATAAGGAAAAAGGAATGACAGAACTTAATTTCATGATCTTCAAGAAATTCAAATTTCCTGCTGTACATGAGCCTTTTGGAATATTCCAAATATTTCATAGGTGTGAATGTGTTCAGATAACAGGGTTGAGTAAATGTTAACAGTGCTAGGGTGACCATGTGACCTAAACATAATGGGTCTGTGACGGGATTTCTAAATCAGCAAAATTTCCTGGATTCAGCTTTTGCATTCTACAGTTGGCATTCATTTTGCAGATGTTTGTCTGCCCCGTGCCACAATCCTGCCCCCAGTCTCCTCTTTTTTTGGAAAGCAAAATATGGTCACCCTACTGTGAGAGTACATTTTTCCTACCTGATAACGGATAATTTGCTGGAAAAGGATACTTCAAGAATGTGATGTTAAGTGAATTCACACATTAATACAAATTAATATCAACATGATTATATTTCAAGGTAAAATGTAGTTTTTGGCAAAAAATATTTTCTAAGTATTTCAAAAGTTGAATTAATGTTAAACACGCACAGACGTTTTCTTGTTTCCTATCTTGTGATTCCTTTGCACTTACATCCCTGAACTCGACTGTTTTAGACCCTAAAGCCAAAGTAAAGGAACAAAAGAGATTTAATTAATCACTTTATTAAAAGTTTCCAGTTCCAGACCAAACCCAATAAATCCAGTCAATGAAACCTAATGCCTATGGCCAGAGCTGAGTACAGGGTTAGAGCAGGTTATCTGAACGTGGCTCTTGGATTAGCCCCCAGGTTTCTCCCACCTTAATAAATCCCCTGAGGAATGCCAGGTTTTTCAGCTGCTGCTCACTTTCCTGGGTCAAAGCTGGTCTGATCCTTATCTCTGCATCTAGCTCACTATTCTGTATTGTTCACTTCCAACCAAGAGCAAGTTAATAGCAGCTGTGCTATGTACATTTGGAGACATTGTTCGTATTCAACTACTTAAATGACTAATCATGATTGGTTATCATTATCACAGTAGCTATTCTGATTTGATGAATCGGCCTAGTCTTTAATAACAATGGGAATTTATTAAAAATCCCAAAAGCAATGCAGGTCCATTTATAAAAATCTCATGTAATTTTGACTTATTTCCATTGCTTTAATATCTCCAACAGATTGTTACGTTCTGAGGTCAAAAGACCAAGGTAACATTTTGTGAGAACCAGAAGGGAACATGGGGCTATATGGATGGCTTGAAATTCAAAGGAGGGAATAATGGGGTCTTGAAGAACAATTTTGGATAAATAGCCAAAATTTTACATATAATACATTATGACATTGAGAAGACATTTTGAGATGTACTACTAAACATTAGGTTATAAATGTCCAAAAAAATCCAAAAGTGGCATGTTTGTAATGTTTTTCTTTTGTTTGTTTGTTTTTTAACATCTTTGACACCAGATTCACTCAGTCTCTTGAGCCAATTTGCTAATTTATAAAGGTCATTCAGTATCTTCTGAAATTCACTTTGGAATTGCTAAATATGATAAATGCCATAAGTGTAAATGTAGCTTAACTGAGAGTTTGAAGATTTTCTTAGCAGCTGTGATTTCTGGAAGCATGAAACTTCAACTAATATCTATTCTTTTTTTTTCTTCTACAGAACGAAGAGGAAATGGCTTACAGAACTTACGGAAATGGAGAGAAAAGTATGCAGAAATGAATTATATACACAATATGGCTAAAAGTGTGTGTATACCTGAGCATAACACCCATGTGATTCTTCCCCAAACTTTTGCCAAAAAGCTGTAATCACAAATGTCTAGAATGTCTTTGTATGCTGCAGCATGAACATTTTCTTTCACTGGAACTAAGAGGCCCAAACCTGTTCCAACATGACAATCCCCCTGTGCACAAAGCCAGCTCCATAAAGACATGGTTTGCCAAGGCTGGAGTGGAAGAACATGAGTGTCCTGCACAGAGCCCTGACCTCAACGCCACTGAACAGCATTGTAATAAATAGTAACATAAGCTGTGCTCCAGTCCTTCTTGCTCAACATCACTGCCTGACCTCTTGCACTCTTCTGGCTGAATGAACACAAATCCCCAATCCTCAGGTGTCCACATACTTTGTGTACTATTGGGTACAAGTCAAATTTGTGTATTGTCTTTCTACATTACTTCCAGTTAAAAAACCAAAACAAAACAAGAATTTATTCAAATTAATGAACACTTTTAAACTTAATGCTATTTGTATTAGTGTGAGAGTCTCTAAGATGATCATACAATGTATTTATACAGTATATAATATGCACATACATTTTATATTATGGTAATATCCTAGACCTAATCCATACACCAGACTAATAAAGTATTTTAGAAATGTAGCTATTCCAGAAGTTACTGTTTCACACTTCTTACAAGCAACAGACTATTTGAATTAAAAAAGAAAAAATTAAAAGGTATGCAATAATTTAATACTTACCATGTCTCTATAAACTTTAGGTCAGACTTGATCATCCTTCCTCACAATGAATACTAACCGTTATCACTTTTCATTTTAACAGACTTTGTACATGTGCACTTATAGTTAAGATATAAAACATGATGGAATGATGTGATGCATTACCATTCCAAAGTTGATTCATTTTCCTTTAACAGTATGTCCCGAAGCATTCTCCCAATGATTACAATTTTCAGTGTTTACATCGCTTAGTGTCCTCGGCACAAAAATACCCTCAGTGTTCACATTTTTTCCTCGCTGCACTCAGTTAAGTTCAGTTAAAAATTGTTCACCTTTTGGAACACCACCGAGCTCATCAACGTCACTTCTCAACCAATCAAAATTTTAAAAAAGGGTGGGGAATATTCTAGAAGATGTTTTTGTAACCTAGCAACAATAAATGCATCTGGTGGACACAGCCTCTTATAGCAACTACAACCAGTCATTCTCCCGTTTCTGTTGGCTGTACAAATCTAAAGTCTATAGAAACTTTGATTTTCTGTGCTTATATCAGGCATAAGTGTCAGAGCTGCTGTTATAGAAAACTAATCAACATCTCACCTGATAATTCTAGGTCAGTACACCTGGCCAGAACAGCTGTCATGTTCCTTTATTATTGTGGAATAATAATAATATTAATAATAATATACAGACGTTACCTTATCAAAGAGACATCATTATTTTGCTGTAACATTACAAATGACTGTCTTTTTACAGTAATTTTACTTTTTTAATGCATTATAATCGGTGTGTCTTATAAACCTGGGATTTCTGTTCTCAGTTTTACTTTGCAATGCATTTGAGGTATGTGTATAACATTTGGTTGTGTATTAAATTTTATATCAACTGTATATAACTTTGAACTCTAGAGGAATGTGTATAGGTTAGGTTTTACTTATAGTTAATACTACTATTAAGTTCACTGGTTCAAACTGGGAGGCACATAGCACCTATATTTGTGACATATTAAACTCAATGACCCTGGATCATGCCAATATATCCAGTATCTTGCGGTGAGCAGGTTAAACCTGATCATGAGACTGATATTTGGTTATTTGATGTTTATCACTTCGTTTCTTTTTCCTTAAGGAAGTGGTAGACTCAAAGATTCAAACTTTTAATAGAAATTGTTGCAAACAGATATCTGCTCTACTATATGGCTGCTGCTGGGAGGCAGTTTGCTGTTAGGCAAGCGGTCATAAAACTGCTTCCATGCTTTATAGCTGATAGGAAGTTTAGATTGCAACCTGCAAGCTCTCTTTGCTTACTTTATGAGGTGTTGCCTCTTGGCTGTGTAGTGTGGGAAACATACAGGATTCAGTCCTAGAGCTGCATTAGGTTCATAGATAGAAATAATCATTGCTTTGTTGTTCAGGTTTGTGTGTATGTATCATTAATGTTGCTTTTTACACTGTGCAATTTTAGCCTTTTAACATTAGAACTTGTCATAATGTATGACATGATCCCAATAAAATATTGCTTAAATTCTATAAAAGACTGAGTGATAAAGTGTTTTCAATGTCAGATGAAGATACTCTAAAGACCTGAAATTAAAAGAAATGACTACGTTCTGCCTATTTCATCATCGTGAGCCACTGACACTACAGTATTTGTAGCACTCTTGTGAGTTTCACATCATACCAGGCCATCCTCTCATTGATAACTTTTAGACAAGCAACACCCACAAAGAAAGATTCTTCAATAAGAAAAAAAACACTGTCCAAACTTTCATCAGATGTCTTTGGACAAAATAAGTCACCAGAGAGCACGTTACATTATACTAAATAAGACTGCCTATATCAAATAAAGACCAATGAATCATTTTATTATTATTATTATTATTATTATAATTAATACTAAGAAGATTTAATACTTAGGCAGACACCACAAGACAAGGAGAAGAAAATAAAGAGGGAATAATAGTAATAATAATAAAACAAGATAAAGTAAAATAAAAATAAAATAGTAATAAATAGACAACATGGTAGAAAAGAAAGCAAAGACAAAAACACGCAATCTATTTTCAGGTTCTTGCTGGCTTTATATGGGTAGCTATTACAAATCATATATTTTTAATGAATTTATATTCCACTTAAAATGAATGCCTGTGCTCTTCACTTGCTCAAATCAAGATGGTGTATTTACCTACATCAAAAATTTTGCTTTGTTTGCTTAAACATAATGACACCCTCCTTGAATCCATGGTTGAAAGATACTGAAAGATAAAAAATATTTTAGCACACCACCCCAAACAGTTGTCACTGTGATATTCAGCAAAAGTAACATCTGATTTTCTCTCTCTCTTTAGCTTTTTCTTGATGTCCTTTAAATGCTTTCAGACTTCCACTCTGTGCAGCACCTAACATAAACTCCAGGTGCAAGCACACCCACATTAAGTGTTAAAAGACAGGAATTATCCACCACTGTAGGACTAAAAATTCCCATCTAAGGACACCTGAAATAGTGCACATCATGATGTGGAGAGAAAAACATTGAGACCCAAAGGTTTATAGTGCAGGCCTTTTTAATGTATATGCTAATCATCGGTGTTTTATAGAACAAGAAACGAAGACAATTCATCAAAAGATGAGAATGATCTGCCAACTTTGCCAGTGATTACATGACTCAATTTATTAATGAACAACATGCTGTACTTTTTGTCTCTTTATAGTTACCTTTACTGCTATTCCACCTGTTATCGCTTATGTTATAGAAGCTATAAACAGTTGTCACTACTCTTTTTCTGTCGTGAAGACTTTACCATGGAGGAAAAATGACTGACCTTTAGAAAACATTGACACTCGAGACTTCTTTCATAAATGTTATAAAGAAATAATCATCTGTTTACCAAAAAACGTCACCATATCAAAGATTGCACAGTATTGGTGTTAAATACCAAACCATTTTGCATCCTACATTCAAAGATGTTTGAATTAGTGGTTTCTATAGAAATGATGGCATATTAGAAAGACCATGTAAAATAGACCTGTGATTTGAATTACAGGCAGAACTAGGGTCCGAACAGCAACTATAAAAACTTCTGACCAATCGGAATCAAGAATGCGACAGCGCTGTTGAATAGGTCAATTCAATAGCTTGTTAAAGCAGAACTGAATTTTACCAACTAGTAATATTAGAGCTTAGATTTATAAGTAGCTCCTTATTAAACCTGGTGATGATAACACCCAGCATGCAGAAGAGTGGCGTGTGTTTGAACGACCATGGACGACTGCCTCTGGATAAGTAGTGAGAAAGGAGGGGTGGAGGTAGCAAAGGAATGCAGAGAAGACCGCAGCACAGTGAGATTGGTGCCAGCAGGCTGGCACAGGCAGAATTTTCCTAGCTCTCCAACCTCTTGATCCAAATGGGTAAAGTATCCCAGGATCCTCTATTTATACAGTGTGTATATTTACAGTGGCGAATGGTTCGGATGCTGCAATGTGCGAAAGCAAAGAGAAAGTGTTGCCCTCCTTACTGGGGGAAAGTTATTCTGAGGCAGAGAGAGGTGTAGGCTGAGGTGTTAGTGACGTTGCCAGGGCTTTCAGGGCGTGGGGCAGTAAAGCCTTGCCCCGGACTGACATTCACAGCATGGTTCATGCCTGCTAGTAACCATTCTGAGACTATTTATACCAAAATAGTTGCTGGTAATCAGAGTCAGATACTGAGTGTGCCATGGCAACAAAAGTTTCAGGCCTTTGGCAGACCATGAGCTGGGAAAATACCGTGACCAGTGTGACACTGGAGTTACCAAAAACTCAGATGCCATTTGAATAAAGCTCCAAATGAAGGTTGGTCAAGGAAATATAACACTCATGTTATGTCTGTTACCTAGCAATGCTGTGCCACATTAGCCCACGGTTTAGAATGTAAAGAAATACAGTTGTAACATTTATTTAAAAATATCTACATCAAGTTTTCCTAATGGCAGGTGGGAGAAGAAACATGAGCGACTGCAAAATTGTAATATGGACACATTAACTTTTTGGTTCACATTTACAAACTATTTAATAAAAACAGCACTGTTGAGTTCCTGAAACTGGTGAAGTCACAGAAATCTTTTCAAATCAGATTTAAGTCACTTTCATATGTGGTTCTAAATCTGAAATATATCTGATTCACGGCCAAGCGACATGAATGAGAACAGTCCGATCGAAATTCGTGTGGCTTTTTGTCTATATGCACATGCTGAACGTGTCGTCATCAGCCAGCAGAGTGTTCAACATATGCTAATTAGTGTATTAGGTTTAAGGTTAGGCTTAAAGATTTAGGGTTAAATTCAAGTCTTAAGGTTAATTACAGCTACAGATAAGATTCAGTTTATTCACTTCTATTGTTAGCATTTATTTGTGCTATGGTAGCATTTTTTTGACAACAACACATCTGTTGACAACAACACAACAACATCTTTGTCAGGACACATGGCAGCACTACAGTGGAGGAGAGCTACAGCTGACCAACTGTTTGCCCTCCAGAGCAAAATGTGATGCATATATCTACTAGCTCATCCATTTTGTTGGTTTTAATGCCATGAGTCGTCTCACAAATATATTTTGTTGTTGGTGATGCAGATGACTCGTGAAAAAACATTTCAGTGTGAGAATGCGTGATGGTTTCGGAGGACAGATGCATTCACATTACAATTAGATACAGGACTCTTATGAATGTAACCTTATATGAATATGACTGTGTACTTATGAATGTGAACCATCAAGATAGGCAAAGTCGATCTGAGCAAAAAATCAGAATGAACAATGAGGCTTGTGATGTGAATATGTTTTCCATCACAAGAAAATATTTTAGACAGAGGAGTGTGCGCTTTCAGAAAATTGCTGTGGTATAAGAGGAATAAAGCACAGCAGGACATGATGTTACAGGATCCACATTGTGGATTATTTTCCTATAACGTCATGTTCGTTAATGTTTTAATCCACACTTATTTAACTTACTTGTCCATGTAGAAAACAACCAAAATTTTGGGAATATAAACATGACCCTTTTTTATGTTTTGGCCCAGAACATAACCATTAAAGATCACTATAAAGAGTACTATTATTTTCCAATACCATTCTCATTTAGCATAAGGAGAACTCTATATGACCAACCTTAGTGGATTTTTTTAAATGTTCCTAGAAGTGACAAGTGTTGAATGGCAGACATTTAGCTTTCAACAAGCTTGACATGCCTGTTCATTTGAGCACAGCTGACAATATCACCATCCACCATGACTGCATTGACAAAATGATGTGCATATTAGCATACCTGTGCTATAACTGCAGGGGATTCGGTGGAGGTGGTGGTTTTCTTTTTATCATCATGTAAGACAGTGACATGTATGCACAACTGATCTCTGCAGCTGGAGGCACTACAGCCATACTTCAACACAACAATGTGATTGTTATAGCATTGCTGAGGTTTGACTCATGGGAAGATAATTTCACTTACAAACCAAGAATACGCTTCTTAAATTTGAAAAAAAAAAATTATTCCTAGGGCCAATTATAAGTCTCGTATCCAACGGTTACTTACATTTTGAGAAAATAAAAACATTCCAGCCTAAATATGATACTGTGTTTAAACATCAACACAAGCTTTCATCTTCAGGCTATTTTTGGTATGTGGTGTTAAGTGCATCATACATCTGGTGAGGGTCTTAAACCTTAGCAGGCTGGTGGTGGTCTTGGACAAGGGCAAAGATTTCATTAATACAAATTCAAATAAAAACATTTAGGCTTAAATGAATTTTGGAAACCAGTACATTTTGTTCAGAAGCTGTGTCATCAACATATTATCCGAAGGGTTATTATTTTGGCTGGGGATTCTAACAGCTGTAATATATTGTATATACGATCCTATTTATATTTTGGAATATACTGGTGACATATTATGTCATTTCCTTATAGGATTTCCTGTGGCTTTCACACTTGGCCTGTATTGTAATCCTATAGGAAGCACCTGCAAGGCGGCCAGAGTGCAGACGATTTCAAAAAGCACTGCAGACTACTGTTTTTTTTTTTTTTTTATTCACATGCTGTGGAAGTTAAAACAAAAATCACTGTTTCACAAAAGATTCCATTGTCATCCAAGCACTTTGTTATATCTAGGGAAATATGAAACACGTGTTGTTGGCTTGTTAGTGAGCAAATACTGTGTAAGGCAGTTCGCTATGACATGTTCAGTCTAAAATATTTCATTGCCAATATTCCAATATTGCAGTGCATAACAACTTCCAAAAATATCAACTTCTCTGTTTTTGGGACATTCAGTGGTACACAATGTGACATGAAGTCACGGAAGCGGCTCAAATTCTCCAAAGTTACATCAAACCCAAGTGACATAAACATAAGAGACAAAGAGAACTTTATTTCATATTTCCTACTGATAATAAAAAATGCACATAGTAACCTAGACTAGTTAGTTAGTTGATACTATCTACTATTAAAAAGAGCATAGTTATGGTTACAGATTTTTGTTTGTTGTTGTTGTTGTTGTTGTTGTTTTTCATATGAGCATAAAAAAAGGCCCTCCAGCTAGCATGTCTCTGGAAAAATAAAATAAAAAACAAAATTGTAGTGTGAAAAGCCAAACAGTACACAATTTTTTTTTTAAGTATTAAATAAACAGCTACATGATCTACTTACTGCAGTCCAGGAGAATAGCAGTAGGCCTGTGTGCCCACATTAGGAGCTCGACCGGTCATAAGTAAAGAGTATACCAAGGTTATTTTAGCAAAGTAGCAAAATAGATGCACTGAACTCCAAAAGCATTCTGGGTATTCTGACTATGCTAACCGGGGGGCTTTCACAAGCGTTGCTAAGAACAGAACGGAGTAGTCCCAACCGTGCACTAGAATAAATGGAGTACCCTTTATTTCTGCCCCTTTCACTAAAGGCATCATATGATAATGCTTCACGTTCCATATTGTGCAGTTGTGTTTATAATTAACCTATGCATAATGTATAGGCATAGCTTCATAGCAATATGGGGCCACAATGCGTACCATATTAAAAATGGACTCT
This sequence comes from Parauchenoglanis ngamensis, assembly GCA_030014255.1. Classification (NCBI taxonomy): domain Eukaryota; kingdom Metazoa; phylum Chordata; class Actinopteri; order Siluriformes; family Auchenoglanididae; genus Parauchenoglanis; species Parauchenoglanis ngamensis. The sequence continues at coordinate 1,331,687 of JAQMYM010000038.1, read as the reverse complement.
GTGCACATTTTCATTCAGTAATAGACGAAGATGTAGAAAATCAGCACAGAATCAGAATACTAACCGAATTTTTAAGACATGGAATTGAAATAATGAAATGATTTAACCTATTTTTGGTAATGACATGTAATCTCTTGTGAATGATGAATTCATATTTTTATAATGCAAGGTTTGCTTACAAAATTACAAAAAAGTTCTGACAATTGTACTAAAATATGGGAATCAATTTACAAAAACAATGAAAACAATGGCCAAAATAAAACTATGCGCTATGTATTTATCATATACATTTGTGAGTCTGGCTTCGTTTGCCATGTCCATTTGAAACACTGCTCCATAAATGGAAAGAGTGTATTTTTATCTTGATGTGGCCATCAGGTTTCCATGGACAGTGTGGCCGTGAGTAATCTCAAACATCTAGCCCAATTTTTATCATGCTTTGTTAATACTGGGTCACATCATATCCAAATGATGGAAGGAGAATATTTTTTGCATGCTAGACCTTTTTAATGTGCATATTTTCAGCACTGATGGATGAACAGTTGTCCTTCTTTGCTCTGGATGCTGGGGGCTTGTATTGGTGTTCTAGATCATGTGTCATGTTATGGGATAAAGTCTTTTCTGTCCTGACAGCAATACAGGATTTCCATTTTTAGGCACTGCACATATTTAAATCTCATCCCCAGTGACAGCAACCGCAAAGGATATATTTGGACTTTCTAGGAATAAAATTATATGAGAGGTATTTTGTTAAAGAGGGTAACAGGTTTGTTCAGGTCACTCTGATTCCTGCACCTGGTCAAACATGTGCTGGTGCCATATGGTTGATAAATAATGTTATTACATGATTCAAAATATCTTTCAGTGATGCATGCTTAACCTCATGCTGACCTCAGTGTACAGTGCCTGCAGAAAATGAAATTAGTAGTAACTACAGTCTAGAAACAGGTTTACGCTCATATATATTATATTTATATTTAAGGGACAAATAAGCTTTACTTTTTTTAGATAGAGATGTTAAATGTGACTTATACGTTTGCAAGGTCTTTGGCTACTACGAGCCACCAGAACAGCTTGAAAGCACCTTTGCATAATTTCTACAATTCTCTGGAACTGCTTTGGAGCAATGAGCACTGTTCGTTAAAAAAAAAAAAATTCCCTCAATTGGTGTTTCGATGATTGAAGTGATGAGAATACACAAAATATCCCATAGGTGTTCAATTGGATTGAGATACTGTAACTGTGAAGACGATATCATAAATATCATCCTCATCAAACTGTTCAGTGAGTTCTTCTGTCCTGTGGATGGGGTGGAGTCATCCTGGAAGAGACCATGACCCATGAGGATAGAAATGTTTCATCATTTTATAAAAGCAATCAATCAGAAGAGCTTTGTACTGATTTGCAGTGATGCTTCTTGCTAAAGAGACAAGCTTTAGCTTCTTGCTAACATATCTTACAGCAAAATAAATAAATGCTAATCATGTATACGCTTTCCTTTTTTGTCTCTAGTTCATGAAGAGCATAATGTACAGTGAGTCGGTCATTGTTGCACCACAGCACCCCTGACAGGGCCCCAACACAAAAGCAGAGGGCAGAGGGGTCTTCGATCACCCTGCAGTGGAGCACTGTACATTATCCCACTTGGCTAGTTACTCAAGAAATCAATAATTTGACACAAAATTGATTTAAAAATAATTTTATTGCTTCTGCTAATGACATCATGCATCATGTACAGAAATAATAGAAGTGGAATGCTGTAATTGACCAATCAGAATTGAGTGTTTAAATGAGCTGGGCAATAAATGTCAGTATTTCACTGTGCCTTTGTCCTGTTGTCCGCTTGTGCCATTAGCTGCCACCAGCTGAGCATAATGGAGAGAGCTGCAAGACTGACATGCCCCCACTTAGTGACCGCTCATGAACGCTCATAAACGCTCATGACCAGGCATATAAAAAAATATGCCTAGCTTTCTTAACTTCCTGCACAGTTTGATACTTTGATACTTTACTTTATACTTTATTGTCACTGTATCTTTGAAACAATGAAATTACAGTTGCCCAATCCAGTGGTTTAGCTCCCTTATTGACTAATCAGCAAATGATCAAATCTCTAAGAAATACCAGGAAGATAAAGGAAAAGGGCCTTTCAGCAGAACTTGAGTGCTATTGATGGTACTGTTATGGTGTACTACAAAAAACTAAATGTCATCATGGCAAATTAAAATATCTAGAGTATAGTGAAAATTATCTAGTATTTCCAAATGTTACAAGACACCAGAAGAGAGATCAGTAAACCTATTTCTAGACTGGAACCATCTTATTTCAAGATGTCTTGTCAAGTAAAAATATCTGTCAAGTAAATGTCAAGTAAAATATCTAATAACCATGTATTATGTAATTTTCTCCTCAAATGGACATTGGATTCCACTCTAGAGAAGACACTATAACTGTTTTAGGGAATGTTTAGTGCAAAAAGATATATAAACTATATTACTGGTCTAGTTACATGCCTTTTGCCATTTATATAACTTCAGAAGCACATTAGCTACTCATCTGATGAAACCTAAGTCCCTTAAATTTGGCAATTGGCTGAATAATCAGCCTAAATAATACACAAACTAATTAAAATGATTAATGCAATAAATGAAAATATTGCATTTGTTACTAAGATAGTACTAAAGTGAAATTATGTAATTATTACACATGAACACACAAGGAACAAGTAACAGTCAATAATCAGCAGGATATGGTGTGATAGGAATATAATCAACATTCGGGTGGTGGAATGCTTCTTCTTTCTCTTCAAGTTAATAAGACATACAAATGCAGCTTGTATTGTTATGGATAAACCACAAAGCAAAAAACCTCCACCCTAAAGATGTTATGTCACAAACATTACAGCGCTACCTCTGATTATTACAAAGCACTGACACTGGAGACTTTTATAAAGTTTTATAAAGTTTTCTTCACAGAAAACTTCATCATGTCAAGAGTTACATATGTTTATTACTATAGAAGAAATAACATATTAGAATGAATGCATTAATATAAACCTAGCAGCTGGAATTATTGTCAGCACTGATGTTATAGAAAATTAAACAATACCTTCTAACCAATTTGATTGAATTACGATTGAGTGTTCAACGGCGCTATGGTAAAAACTTAAAATATATTACATTAATGTTAGAGAATGTAACAACACTGATTATTGATCAAACGGAAAATTTATGTTTAAATTATTATAAGATTTAAGGTTTTTATTTTGTAATTATTTTTTTCCATGTGATCCTCTAGTATGTTACTTTAGCCAGCAAATAGCAGGAAGATCTGGTGCCATCTGGACAAAAGGTGATGCTATGATTCCAAATTACACTGTTTTTCCCTTTTGATTATAAATACAAAACATTATAACATGAATAAAGTACTTTTTTATGTGCATCACAAACTCTTTTTAATAGCTGCTGCTTCAAAGTTCATGAAAGTCCTTTAAATCCCTGTCTCTAGAGAAGGGCAGTGGGTGGGTGGGGGTGAATGCCATACTAAGGGGGACTGTCGAAGTTGCTGCCTTAACTTAGTCATGGGAGAGGTTGCTCTGAGGGTGGAGCCTTGCGCTGTCACTGTGTTACTGCTTAAGTATTACCTGCATTGCTTCAGCAGGAGGAGCTCACTTGTGCTGTGTGAATGAATGAGTAAGTGCAGAGGAAGAGTGAGACAGAGAGAAAAGGGACACCACTGGGAGAGCACAGTACAAGTCTGATGAGATTCAGCAGAGAGGACATTTTCTCAGAGACCTCTTGCTGGAGATTGAAACAGGTCTATTTTGACAAGTAACTTGCAAGACTGCAGTGCAACTAGCTCTGAACATGGCTGGTTGTCTGCAATGGACAAGACTTTGTGGAGCCCAGATCCTTCTGAACTGCCTGCTGGTATTATTTTCATTAGGTCTTTGCTTCTGCACAGTTCAAGCAGATCCTTTGGATTCTGCTTTCCATTACAGGCATCAATCTGGACCTAACGCTGAAACCATCTTGGTGGCCAGCAATGGAATTAGAGTTCCTTTTGGACGCTCTGTTTATTTGGATCCTGTCAATGACCTTGTCACTGAAGTGAAACCAGGAGATCGTTGCCACATCACAGTACTAGACAATGACCCATTGGCACAGAGACCTGGAATGCTGACTCCCAAGAAATTTCCATGTCAATTTGGAGCTAAGGAAGTGAAATACACTCATTTTGGGTCACGAAGTCCAAGCAAGGACCAGGTGAAACTACAGCTAAGGTATGACTCCCATACAGACACTGTGGTTATCCCTTTCATGCTGGAGGTAGAGGTTGTCTTCCAGCAGCTGGAAATCTTAACCCGTAATATGCCTCTTGCTGTGGAAAAGCTTAATGGTCAAAGCAACCCCATTGATAAAAAAGGCCTGGAGTTTGCATTTGAGGATGGTGTCACAAAGTGCAAGGTGGCCACATTGGTTGGAACAGGTGGCCTTCCCAGGTATGGCACTCTTTCAGACAATTCTGTTAATGGACAGATGATTGACTGTGATGAGTTTGTCAGAAAAGGTATAAGATACCAGCATACCGCCACCACTAAATCTCCCAACAGAGATTACATACCAATGATAGTGGAAGTACAAGATAATGATGGTAATACTATTCAACAAGAACACTTTCAGATCATGGTTCGAATAAAAGAAGGTGTTGAAAACACACCTCCAAAAGCTAGCTTTATAGCTATGATGATGATGGAGGTAGATCAGTTTGTAATGACTGCCATAACATACGATATGTTAGCAGCTGAGGATGTGGAATCAGTTCCTGATGATTTAATCTTTAACATAACATCTCCCCTGGGCCCTCAGCAAGGATATATTATCAGCACAGATAACCACAATTTGCCAATCACATCATTTTATCAAAGAGATATAAAAGATCTGAAAATTGCCTATAAGCCACCATCTGAAGATTCAGATGTAGAGAGGATATTTCAGATTGAATTTGAGATCATTGACACTGATGGATCTGTGTCTGATACCTTCGCATTTATGATTGTTGTGAAACCAATGAACACTTTAGCCCCAGTGGCGACCAAGAACACAGGCCAGTTATTGTTTGAGGGTCAGTCAAGGCCTCTTTCTAGTTCTCAAAATCTTGAAATCAGTGATGAGGATAACCTTGAAGATGTGAAGATTACGGTAATTGATGGCTTAAAACATGGTGAGCTGACAGTGTTGGGATCTCGTAGAAAATATTTTACACCTGCTGATCTAGATTCTGGCATTGTGATATACCAGCATGATGGAAGTGATACTTACAGTGACAACATCATATTTAGAATGACAGATGGAAAAAATGAAGTGGAGTTTTTGTTTCCCATTACAATTGCCCCTACTGATGATGAGCCTCCCATCATTAATGCTAACACTGGTATTGTGCTGTTCAAAAATGAAATGATGCAAATTTCACCATTTATTTTGAGTGCAACTGACATAGACTCAGAGGATTCAACCATTAAATTTATACTGGAGGAGCCTTATTCAGCCATTGGTGAACTGCTTCTTAGACAAGTGGAGCCCCCTGCAGATGTTTCTGCTTGGAAATTTAGTGAGACAGATGAAATGTTTGAACAGGTGGTGACAGAATGGTCCCAGCAGGATATTCTTGATGGCAAAATGTTTTACCGCCACAAAGGTCCACACAGCACCACCACTGTTACTGACCAGTTTGTCTTCAGAGTTCAGGATGATAATGACCCCCCAAACCAATCAGGAGAACACACTTTCACCATTAAAATCCATCCAGTAGATGATATCCCACCATCACTTTACCCAGACACTACTCTGCACATGACAGTTAAAGAATATGAGTTGACATTTTTTAGAAAGAAGTTCCTACGCTATACAGACCTGGACTGTGATGACCGGGATCTCAAGTATACCATCATTAAGGCCCCAACAGATACAGATGAAAACAATCCAGTGCCTCTTGGAGCCATTGTACTTACTGACAGTCCTGACACTGTCATAACTGAGTTTACTCAAGCTCAGGTAAATCACCATAAAGTAGCATACAAACCCCCTGACCAGGAACTGGGTATCACTCCCAAAGTTGTTCAGTTCACTTTTGTTGTTGAGGACACTGCTGGTAACTCAGTCGATGGCTTGTTCACAATATTTTTGCAGCCAGTTGACAATAAGCCTCCAGTAATCACCAATACTGGTTTTACCGTGCTGGAGAGAAGTACCTACATAATAACCAAGAATGAACTGAACGCATCTGATCAGGATACAGAGGATGAGAATATTATCTTTAAAGTCATCAAAATTCCCAGATTTGGGCAGCTAGAGTATTTAGGAATTTATATGTCCAACGGAGAGACATTCACTTTAGAAGATATTGAAAGTGGTCGGCTGGCATATATTCATGGTGGTGAAGAATCTCTCACTGATGTTATCAAAACTGATGTCAGTGATGGCTTTCATGTAGTGCCCATCGTTATTAAAATTAATATCAAGCCAGTTGATGATGAGAGCCCAACTTTTATGCTACCATCAGGTCTTTTAGGTGCTTCAATTGATGTTCTTGAGAATGGAGCTACAGAGATCACCAGCAATGTCATCCAGGGCCAGGATGAGGACACAGATGATCTAATGCTAACTTTTATAGTGGAGGAGCCTCCACGACTAGGAGAGATCATGGTGAATGGCGCTCCTGCTGAACGATTTACTCAGCAAGACATTATCAATGGTGTGGTTGTTTACATCCACACAAGTGGCGAGATTGGACCCATTAAGGAGCACGACTCTTTCAACCTCACCATCTCTGACTTGTCAGAGGAGTGGGTGGTAGGTGGTAACAAAGTTCAAGGAGTTCGTGTACATGTCACCATCCTTCCTGTTGACAGTATTGCACCTGTTGTAAGTGTTGGGGCTCAGTTCGTGGTAGTGGAGGGAGAAAAGAATGTTATTACTCTAGAGCACATTGGAGCTGAAGATGTTGACACGGATAATGATGATATCCTCTGCACTATTATAGTCCAGCCAACATCTGGCTATGTGGAGAACATTTCTCCAGCCCCTGGGTCAGAAAAGTCAAGGTCAGGCACTGCCATCACTGCCTTTAGCATCAAAGATGTTAGTCGAAGCCATATCTACTATGTACAGAGCATTCATAAAGGTGTAGAGCCAGTGGAAGACAGATTTACTTTTCACTGCTCTGATGGCATTAACTTTTCAGAGAGGCACTTTTTCCCTATTGTCATCATCCCAGCCAATGATGAGAAGCCTGAAATATTTATCCGTGAATTTGTAGTCATGGAAGGCATGAGCTTAGTCATAGACACGCCAATTTTGAATGCTGCAGATACTGATATTCCAGGTGATGAATTAGAGTTTGAGATCATCAAGAATCCCAAACATGGCAACATTGTCCAGCAGTTGAGTACCGGGAGTACCCCTGTAGTGACATTCTCCTTGGAACAGATCAAAGAGGCCTCTAATATTGTTTATGAACACGATGACTCTGAAACCAAAGAAGATAGTTTCGAAATTAGACTTACTGATGGGAAGCACACTGTTGAAGAGAAGGTTCTGATAATGGTTATTCCTGTTGATGATGAGACCCCAAGAATGACTATTAATGATGGACTGGAAGTTGAAATTGGAGAAACTAAAGTGATCAACAACAGAGTCCTCAAAGCCACAGATCTGGACTCTGAAGACAAAGAGCTTACCTACATTGTGCGCTATGGTCCTGGCCAAGGCTACCTTCAGAGAATTACAAAGCATGGAGATGTTACTGGCAACATCAGCATTGGAATGAATTTCACACAAGATGAAATTGATAAACAGCTCATTCAATATGTCCACACAGGTCAAGAGGGCATTCGTGATCTTCTAAAATTTGATGTCACTGATGGGATCAACCCTCTTATTGACCGCTACTTTTATATCAACATTGGCAGCATTGACATGGTCTTTCCTGATGTCATAAACAAAGGTGTGACCCTCAAAGAAGGAGGCAAAGTAACCCTCACCACAGATCTCCTCAGCACAACAGATATTAATAGTCCTGATGAATACCTTAGTTTTACCATCACACGTGCTCCTAGCAGGGGTCACCTAGAGAGCACTGACCATCCTGGTGTACCAATATCCACCTTTACACAATTGCAACTGGCTGGTAACAAAATATACTACATACACACCTCTGATGATGAAGTGAAGATGGACAGCTTTGAGTTTGAGGTTACTGATGGTTACAATCCAGTATTCCGCACTTTCCGAGTGTCCATCACTGATGTGGACAACAAGAAGCCAGTCCTGACTATTAACAAACTGATGGTGGAAGAGGGTGAAACAAAACTCATCACACCTTTTGAGTTGACTGTGGAAGACCGTGATACTCCAGACCATCTTCTGCGTTTTGTGGTTACTCAGGTGCCAGTGCATGGTCAACTATTGTACAATGGGACTCGGGTCATTACAACTTTCACCAAGCAAGACCTAAATGAGAACCTAATTAGTTATAAGCATGATGGCTCTGAAACCAAAGAGGACAGCTTCTCCTTCACTGTCACCGATGGAACTCACACAGACTTTTACGTATTCCCAGATACAGTCTATGAGACACGTAAGCCTCAGATGATGACCATCCAGATTAACACAGTGGACAATGGTATGCCTCAAATTTTTGTAAACAAAGCTGCATCAACCCTCAGGGTTCTTCATACTGGGCATCTTGGATTTTTAATTACCAGCAAAGTTCTGAAGGCTGAGGACAGAGATAGCCCAAACAAAGTTTTAAAGTACTCTGTGTCTGAGGCCCCTCTGCATGGCTTCATCATGAATACTGCTCTTGGCAATGACAGCATCAAGACCTTCTCTCAAGGTAAACTCTTATGTCATACACATAACACACTACTTTGTTTTTGGTTTTACTTTAAGAAAGAAACCAAATTATACAACGTCTAAAAAAATGATGACAAGCTGAATGTGAAATAGCTTGGTGTCAACAGATTCAATGGAATTGCAAATAAATAAATATATATTTCTCTTTGATAGCTGATATTGATGACATGAAGATCTGCTATGTACTACTTGATGCATCCAATGCCACAAGTGATATTTTCTACTTCACAGTCGAAGACAATGGTAAGGATTTTTGTATTTTAATGTAATAGCTAAGTTCTCAGCTTCTGCATGCTCTGAAATTTAAAAATCCTGCCTAAGACAGTTTGTTTTATGATGATTGCTTAAAAATACACAATGTTTTAATTATTTCTGGATTAATCCGTATTATTATTATTATTATTATTATTATTATTATTATTATTATTATTATTATTATTATTAAGCTAGCTTGTGTGTAACTTGGAGTACATAACATTTTTAAAAGAGAAACAAAGTTTCACAGGTATGGAGCTTCGCTATTTTAACTTTGGCTGTAGACGGTGAATGAGCTATGAGGTTTGAAATACAATCCACACTGCAGTGTTTGGGCTATGTTAATGTTGTATTGATCATCACTAGAAGAATATGATCATGGATCACTGTGATCAGAATTATTTTAAATTCCTACCAAATTTCATATAATTTTAACTTTCTATCAACAGATTTTAAACAGTCTTTGTTTTATAGTAGTTTCTCAACAATACAGCTGGCCTAGCAGACCACAGAATACATCTGATGTGACAAAAATGGAAGCGTTACTATTTAATAAAAGGAATTGGACCATGTGAAAGGTGATAGCATAGCATGGTGACTGGCAATGACAGCAGCAAGGCCTCAAAACCTTGCAGACAGCACTTCCCTCTCAAGATGACAAAGACCTGAAAGGTCCTTTTAAAGCAATTATGATGGTAACAAATTATGAAAGATTTTTGACTGGCTGTCAGTCTTTAACCTAAATCACACTAAACATGCATTTCATGGTAAGGTTAAAGGCAAACATTATTCAAGCTAACAGAAACTGAAAAATTGCTGGATTATAGGCCTGGTAGAACAACAAAATAATCAGTCTGGGAGATGCAGTCATAAATGATAAAGCACTGAATAAAACAAGTGCAATAGACAATTTCATTCAAGATGCAATTACTTATGCACAGACAATCCTCTGAAATACACCAAATAATCATGTTGTTTGGCTGTTTAGCTTTGACTGCTTATTTAGAAAGGAAATAAAGTGTTCTTATTGAAAAAGAAGACAAAGAGACCTTATATAAATTTTGACCTATTTTTGTCTTGACCCTGTTTGAGATTCCCATCAGCTCATCAATACAAGGTGTAAAAATGCATACCTGTGATTTGTTAGGTTTAATCTGGTACTCTAAAGTATGTGTGGTCACTCTCTCTGGACATAAGGGTCTTTTACTGTCAGTCCCCCTACTCCCAACCCCCTACCAATATACATACCTGAAAGAAGGAAAAGAAAAGGAAAATTGTTATCTGATTATACAGAGAAGACATGTCTCAACAGGACTTTAGAGCTTTGGTGGTCAACAAGCCACAGCACATGTCCAAGTTATCTAGCTCCAATGAATGAGAATGTACTATACAAATGAAAGAAAAGATAAACAAAAAAAAACTTTTGTATGGATATGCAAATGCATTTTCAGAAATACAATTACAAATTTATAATGATCATGTATGTGAAGTGAAATACATTTGCCTTATTTCCCAGTTAGAAAGATTATTAATGGAGGTCTTCAGGTTGAAATTCAGCCCATCTTTTATCCAGAAGGGAATTCTCCGGTGACTAAAATGGACCCGGGCTTGGCATTTAGTCTCTTTGGCAATCCATCAGCTGGAAAGAACTGCCATTTGGAGCCAGCATTGTTGAAAAGGGAGAGTTGTTTAATGGTCAGAGACTCAGAGAGGCTTCTCAAGCCATTACACTATTCAGTAATAGAAAGGAAATATAATGGGACAGTTTTGTAAAGGGATTTACATTTGAGGAAAAAAAAAGTTGTCCAAGACTGGACTCAAGCTATGATGAAAAATGTGGCTGATTTAAATTTAGACTATATCTGATATTGAAAAATTAAAGGAGCCAAGAGCTAATCTTACACAATGCAGGAAGTAAAGCCTGGATGAACCAATCTATTGATAGGGGCAGCTGTTTGAAACGTTATTGGTATCAGTAGTTCTTCCTGTATGAGATACCACTTTTATCTACACATTCACTCAAGTGGTCCAACTGTATAATCCTCCCTTCTTAAACACAAACAATTCAAGTGAAGAAACTCCTGTTCTATAGCATCCTTCCTTCTGCCTTAATAGCACCTATTCACCTATATGCTGTATTTTGATGAAACCAGGTCTTATTTTATCTTATTTTACCTTTATTAACTAATTAAACCTATTTGTTACACTTTTACAAAAGTTAAGTTTACTGTTCCACAGAAATCTAGGCATTTTCACAGGATTTTCACACTATTCACCAGATCATTTAATCACTGAGCCTAATATAGTAAAAAAACAAATTGTAGAAATATTAGAAATACATTTAAATTGTGAAAGTGAGGAATCCAGAGAAGCAACTCCTATTTATTGTTTACACTTCAGTCGTGGATTTGAATAAACAAGATCTTATAATAAACCGGAATTTATTACGTTGCATGAAATGTAAATAAAAATAATAGTCAGTAGAGATGATAAATGTTTTATTATTATTATTAGTGACCTATGCTAGCATAGGGAACAGAATGAAACTGGCAAATAGGGAGAGTGGGTGGAGGTCACATTTTCTTGACATGAACTGAAGATTTAAGTTTGGGAACCTCTGATCTAGCCAATGGCAAACTGCCGAGCATGTCCATTCATGGACATTTAGTCCTGTGCACTTAAGTTATAGCTGAGATGAATGGATCACTGCATACTAGTACCAAACATAAATCACTTTTTATTGTGAAAGGAAAGCAAAGCATGTACTGTGTAGAATATTCTGCCCAAATTCCCAGTCTCTGTTCTGCCATGTAAAACTCTTAAATACCCTTTTCAAATGAGAGTTGACACCAAAATAGGTTATTTTGCCACAGCCACATAACCTGGTCTAGGAGAAGACGATGCTGGAGACAGGCGTGTGTATGTGTGTCTCGGGGGGTGGGTGGGGGGCTGGTCTGATTCCTGATCTCTTTTCAAAGCCTTCTCTGCACCGACCCTGTAACTCAAATCCAGTTCTAGATCTGCCGATAACCCCAGGGTTTCCCTTTGACTCAGGTTAAGGGCAACTTCTACTTCAGCAGTTTGAAGAAGCGCTTGGCTGAGATAATTATATGATTATATTTTGAGCGAAAGTGACTAGTTAGCAACAGTCAACAAAATCCCAATGTATCCTACTGCTGCTATAGCATTGGACTCAAAGTTCTAAAATTCAATGCAGCTCTACAGCAGTTAGCAGTTATGTCTAATTAGCAATCTGTGACATGACTACTGAGATGACTGTTAACACTTTGGTAGCTGGTCTGTTTGAGCAGACTGTACAGATGAGGAGGTGGACAGACTAAAGGACTAAAATGCTTCTGGATCACTATCTTTGGTCAACTCAGAAAAGTCAACTCAGTATTTAATCATAGAATAAATCTTTGCAAAATTAAACAGTGTTATAGTCAAGACCACTTAAATTGAGACCATGTCATGATTAAGACCAGAGTGTATCGAGACTGAGACAAGACCAAGACTTTGAAGGGTTGAGACCAGGTCAAGACCAAGATCAAGGCTCGGCAAGACCGAATCAAGACCAAGACCAGACCAGTGTGAGTCCCACACTTCATGACACACGTATGATAAAATGTGGAACATGCAAACCATAGGCACTACTAAAATTGATCTGAAAGATCCACATTCTCATAAAAAAACATGCAAACAAACACTAACAGCTGAAATCAACTTAACTGTGTCTATATAGTAATCATTATTGGTTGCATTTAGTGATATCTCTGCAGTTGCGGTCTTGTCTGGTCTTGAAATAAAATCCTGTGTCCTGTATGTATGAGACCGAAACAAGCCTGAGTAAAAATGCGATTGATTTTAGGACCAGTCCGAGACCATCAAAAAATGATCTTGAGACTAGGCTCTGAAGTACTTCAACACTACAATTAAAGTTGCACATTTTGATTATAAATATTGATATGCAAGGGAATTTTTCCTTTAACTAATTAGTTCTTAATTAATTAGATTGTACAGTCGGTATAAAAAGCATATAATGTTGTTGGCTTCTTGAAGTGTGAAATGGGCCACTAGGATGTCCTCGGAGAGAGCGGTTTCTTTTCCTGCCCCATGATCTGGCCTGTCACTCATGTCAACAGCTGCTAAAGGATTTAAATGTTCTCTCTTGCCCCTGACTGTTGAACTTCCTCTTCAGTCCTCCTTCTTCATGCATCAGCATTCAGATTTATGGAGGGTTTTTTGAGCGCTCTTGAGGACATGATGTATGGCTTTGGCGTTATTTATATCCCCTCCTCTCTCTGTAATGAGGCCCATGCTTTTAGGTACATCTCTGTTCTGTCATGCTCTCACATTTTCTATAAAATACTGCATTTTCTATCCTTCAGGCTCCCATTCTGCCTTTTACTTTCTCAATTTCTCTTATGTTATATATATATATACTCTTGTGATACACATTAAGGATGCTGATATCACTATTTTAGGTCATTTCTGTTCAAGCCTGGGGCGTGAGGTATCATCTTCAATACCGATGCCTCTGTTCACTGGTGTCAGTGTTAGGCGAGGATGACTTGTCATCTCATCATTCATCATGCCAAGGGTTGGGACTCACACCTCTTATGAGCATTTAGGTTTAGTAGTTCATGGTAGTTTAGAGAAAGTAGGGTCTGTTAATATAGAAAATGAAGAATGATGCAATAAAGTTACTGTAAGACATTAGTACTATCCACTAGTATTATCACATCCTTAGATGAGATGTTGCTCAAGCTGGAGTTAGGGCCAAAATAATGGTTTACCAAACTGTAGGGAAATGCATACTAAATAAGTAAATAAATAAAAAAATAAACATATAAAATTGTTGAAAATATGACATTTGCTTTATTTATTTATTTATTTGTTTGTTTGTTTGTTTAGCTTTCGTTCTTTCTTTCTTTTTTACTTCCTTTTTTTTTTTTTTTACTTATTTTTATTTATTTATTATATTTAGTTTTTAGCCAAGACAAATTTTATTTATTAGATTTAACCAAATTCTATTCTTCTGGAAATGCCTTAAAACACAGTCTATAATGTATCTTACACTGACAACTAATGTAATAGCCCAACTTTGGCTATTATTATATTACTATTGATAATTTACTATTTAATTAAATCTGTAGACTCTTAACACAGGTCACCATGCATTTTATTTTAAAGAATGTCCACTAATCTTTTTGAAGTGAGATTTTACCATTTTTGAAAATTTGCGATCACAGAAACTACATACCAACCCAAAGGTAAATTTACAAAGGGGTAGGTTTGGGGTAGTGGGGGTGAGATTTGGGTCAGGGGTAATCGTGCCCTGTATATATTGTCTTGAATTGGCTATGCGATGAATACCTAACATGGCCCTATGATGAGTATAAATGGAAAGAGAAAGCTAGGATAATTATAATTGCCCTCCTTCTCATTCTGACTAGATATACATAGCACCATACTCACACACACATACTCTTGCCTACACTTGCATCATGCAGCACGAGGCAAATATTGACCTCCTAAATGTAGTATCTCTCATACCTCTGGCCTCTGAATAGACTGCAAACTGTTAAACGGTTAAACAGTTGATAATGCTTAACTTAGTGACTTAGTGGAGGACCTGTAGATCTCTCTTACAGCAACAGGCATTCCTAGGAAAATAAAGCACTGAGAACCTCCTTTACCATTAGGAAATGTTATATGACACAAATGGTAAATGACATATGTATATAAAGTGACACATATTAAGTGAGAGGTGCTATATAAATTCCACACATTACATAAATCTATTCATTTATGAATATTTATTGTGTCCAGCATGTGTGTGTATATACATACACACACTCACACACACACACACACACACACACACACACACACACACACACACACACACACACACACACACACA
>JAQMYM010000038.1:1299857-1316491 GCA_030014255.1 Parauchenoglanis ngamensis | reverse complement strand
ACACACACACACACACACACACACACACACACACACACACACACACACACACACACACACACACATATATATATATGCCTTCAGTTTTAGGAGTCCAACAGGAAGCCATCTTAAGAATCTTGGCAAATCTCTTTTAGAGGACAGTTAATATGGCAGTGCTAAATTAGCATGGCTCAGGAGATGTTAGCGTCACAGCAAAACTCATGTGGCTAAATATCGTCCAAGGCATTTACAGATAGCTGTACCATGAGTACACCTAAAAAAAAATGTGGAGCTGAAAGATTCAATCTGAAATCTGACTGCCATACTTGACACCCTGTCTAAATGTTCATTTTAAAATCTGCATGGAAGGCATAAAAAGATCGTAGCCAGTTTGACTTCTGCTCCTTTTTTAAAAGGCCATTGTGTGCCTTGGAGAATGTGGCCTTTACTGAGCCATGCATTCTTTCTTCATGTTATTACACCCATAAATACCTCAGGAACCCTGTAAGGCTGCTGGAGGCATTCACTGAGACTCCCAGCCTTCTGGTGAGTTACTGACACCCTTTTTGAGAAGGTGATTTTATGGCTCTGTTCACCCACTAAAGCCATCATATTTTATATACAGACCACATCAGAGTGACATTTTATTACGATTTAAAACTCATTATTCATGAGAAAGACAAAACACTAAAGCAGAAATGCTAAACATCCATTGGGATAGTGTTCATCCCATATAAATCCCACTTTAATTCTTCTGTTTTAGGAATGAGCACCCCATGGCAGTGGGTTTTGGCCCACCCAGACAGTGCCTGCTGTCCTGCTTGGGTTTTTTTTATTCTGTGCTGAAATAAAGGCTGACAAAAGGAAAGAGCAAGGGAGGGCAGATGAGTGTACAGCTGTCAGTCTCTGCAGCCTGGAATCTTTAAACCAATGGGAGTCCGTTTAGTGTGAGAAAAAGTGGAAGAAAAAGTGAGCATTGCCAAAAGGAAGTGCCTGTGTGGGCGTGAGGTGGCCAGTCAGAAGAGTGAGGGGACCACCATTGGACCTAGCCTAAAAATGACCATCAAACACCACCTGTCAATCATATTGGGTGTAAAGCATTTTAGTAGGTAATAAAAAGTTATTCCCAACTCTGGCAGCTGAAAACACACTGGCAATGATGTGATTGTACTGAAAGTTGATGGCTCAAACCAATGGATTTGAAACCAGTTAGAAACCAAGATTATGCAGAGTCTACTCAAGTGTAGTTTCAGTAGTGCCAGTGACATATTAGTGTATACCAATACATCAAAAGTAAAACTATGAGGTTTGTCCAATGCATTATATCACAAGGTCTCTTGAATGAAAAAGAATGGATAAAATATTACACACAAACACTTAAGACAAGGATTGGCAGCTGCATTTTGGTCTGTAATGCTCTACCAGGTTCAAACTGTGTATCTTATACCAAACATTACTACAGGTACTAACTTTTCGATGACATGCAAACCTGCAGCCGCTGCCACTTTATATGTTTGGTTATATTTCCAAAGGAATCATCATATTTCTACATTGGCTATGTTTTGTCACAATTGCCATCTACTGGGTTTTATGATGTACGGCATTGTTGAGTGCAGACTTCCACCAAGGTCAAATGCTGTAAACATTAGCAAAACCAATACTAAATTTGTGGATTTGCCCCATGACTCTGATCCACTCCACAATTTAATGGGTTCTTCCTTGGCACATGCTAGACCCTGCCACCAAGTTTCATGAAATCAATCCTGCAATCCATCATCAAGCAATCCTGCTTAAAGGCAAACAAACAAACTATATATATATATATATATATATATATATATATAAATATATATATATATCTCCAATCAACAGAATTATACATATTTCTTTTATACAGAATTTTTTTTTTGATTATTATTGTTTTTTCTCTGTTCCTGAAGACAAAGCGGTATTATTCAGGGCAAGAGGAATGTTGCAGGGTTAAAGAGGCCGTGTGCCGGATACCAGACTAAAAAAGAGCTTTTTGTCTGAGCACTGTTCAGATGATAATCCTCTAGTACACAATCACTAAGCCCAATATCAACTCATTCTCACACTGGGCATGCTGCCCACATGAAAGTTTTTTTCTATAAAACAAGCTCCTGTTTGTCCCTTTATAGATAGGCATCAATATCTTTATATTAATATCAATTAACAGCCCAGCACTTCCGTACTTCCAGCTTCAGTGCTTTTTTTATGACTCAGTTAAAGAGGAAAATAAACAAATAATTTTAATAAATGTACAAAATTAAATATCTGTGCATCATATTATACTAATTTAAAACCATTAGACACATAAACTTGGAACAGTTAAATACAAGTGCACACAGGACTGGAATCCTCCTTCCCAGCCACAATAAACCCTACAAAAAGACAGAAAGAAAGAAAACAGGTGATTTGTCCTGTTATGGCATGAAATTGGAGAGGAGGTTAGATATGGAGCTTGCAGGACAAGAAAATTCCATGCTGATTACTGCTCATGCAGCGCTTCTTTTTCTCCTTTTATTATTATTTTATTTAGCAAATGCAGTGGTTTAAAAGATTTATTAGTTTATATTTTTGAAAATAGTAAATTTAGTGGAAAATATCACAAGCAGGCAAAAACAAACATGCAGGAGTGCAATTAAAACAGTCCAAAGATGGTGCTTAAGCCAAAGATCTTAAGCAACAGAATTCATCTCTCAAAAGTGGAACAGTTCTGGTCTCATAAATGGGCGCGTTGCCTTACATCACAAACAACCTCCTCGTTGACTTGAATGGTGCACTGGGTCGTTCTAGTCTGAATAAAGGAGGATCACCTTTTAGGGGGTGTAAAAGTTGAGTGAGGAAGCGTTCGTACCCTTGCGACTCTTGCTCCACCTCAATCCTCTCTGCTTAAGCATAGAAATTATATGAATGTTCTATTTAAACAGAAGAAAATAAAGTAAACTGCCCCAGTTTAGTCTTATACAATATACAGTTGTCTATAGCATTAGCATAATGTTACCTGATATGCATCTACTGTAATAAAACACTTTTAGCCTACTTGCTTTCTATCTGACTAGCAGTGACAAGTCCCATGGTTCTCAAAGTGGGGTCCGGAGGTACAGGATGTACTGTATATCGAAGGGGTCCCTGTACTTGTTTTTATAAATGACACATTTAAGATGCTTACCCAGTGTTTTCAGTAAGTAAATAATGTAAATAAGATAGTTTAAGTAGTGCACAATATTTGTGCAAATGTTAAAGCTTAAGTCTGAGTTAAACACATTTACTGTAAGTGAGACTAAAAGTGCAGTAAATCAGCCTGATGGAATGCAGAGCAGGCAGAAACGTACACAATCAATATTTTTAGACATGACTATCGGATACCTGAGCTTGCTCACAGATAAAGCTGTCATTCCATACTGAGCAACTGATCCCATCCTGATCCGGAGTGCAGTGGGACATGGAAGAAAGAAGAAATAGCTGTGATCCTTAGTGCTGCTTATTGCAGGATATTTACTTACTGCATATTGTATGCTGGTTATCGTCCATTGCAAATGCTATTAGGACTTGTTTTGTCTCCAAAAGCCTTGTTTTGATGTGCAAGTCAGGGAGTAGGCCCCATCCTATTTTTCTTTCCAACCTCCACACTTAAGTCTTCTTTCTTTAAAGTCACATAGCTGAACACCCAGCTCCAAGGGCACAGGTGGACTTAATGCAGGTGGATTGTCTGCACTGCATGTAGATGTTTCTTCTTTAGATAATACACATCCGTAGTTTATTTGCCCAGTTGCCTTGTTTTCACTGTTTTTGCAAACTTGAAGTACAGTACAGCAGATCATATAGGCACATCCTTAAAAGATCAGCTTGTAGAAGTCATGTCTTGAAATCAGAGCAGGCTTCACATTGACCTGACTGGATCATCTTACTCACATGCTTGGTCTGAAAGGTTCAGGTAACAGTTATTTAGACACGAAGTGTGATCAGGACCATAGTGTGTCCTTTATTCCGGATTTAAAAATCTGATGCTATGTAATAAGTCCTCTGGCATTCTTCCACAGTATAAAAGTTCTCAGATAATCCAGATTTAAAGGCATCAGGGAAGACAGTGTCAGAGGCTATGATCCGAAAAGGATCACGCTGTCTCACAAGACAAGATCTTATATGTTGAAAGGTATTTACTGCTCTTTTCAAAGTTATTTTAAAGCTATGTTTTCATTTTACACCAGATTTTGGTCTCACAGACAAAAATCTCACATCATAAAAGGACTCTTTGGTTGTGAGTTGGGATCAGCAGTCTTTGAAGTTCTTGGCAGTGTCAAAAAGTTTTTATTAAAATCTGAATGTGACTTCTGTGGCAATGCTTGTCTAAATGCCACCACTTGGAGGACCAGTTTTCTTAAACATCCCAGTTAAGCTCCTACTGCCCCTGAGTTCTACATGAACACTAATAATTTAGGGAAACAATTACATTTAAAGTAAAAACTTGTTTTAAATAAAAATAAATTTTTGATTAATACATTTACATTTGTCTTAGTAATTGATTTTTAACCATAACCATGTACCAAAATTTTAACTAACAATGAAAAATATAAATTAAGTCTAACTTTTAACTGTTAGTGCAACCTTTTCAAAAATTTACTTTCTTTCTTTCTTTCTTTCTTTCTTTCTTTCTTTCTTTCAGCTACAGTAGTTTTAGCATGATATTTGTTAAATATCACAAAACAAACTGCATATTTAGTAGAACAAAGCTTGAAACCAGAAAAACATGATCAGTACCAGTGGCGACGGGTAACAAACAGCCCTGCATATGTTCATATTTTCATTAAAAAATCACTCATTATTATAAATGACTTCATTTGACCACCTTTTAATTTACATGGTTAGCTAATTGGGAAATGATAGTGTTTATTTTTTGGGGTGCTTGAATATTGAATTCTGAATATATAGACAGAGAATTTATAATTATGTTCACTGTAATCATGCACTTGAGAAAAATCAAAAGAAAGTGCTACCACAATGGTGAAATGAAGGAAACTTTGAACAGCATTGAATCAGATTCTGGACTTGAGACCTCAATAAATCTTACATGTAGATGGTTGTAGAGAAGCTATGGTGAGTAAACAGACTCAAACAAGGGGTCAATATGAGTTCCCCAGAGCTCCTGCTGCTATTGTCATGAGTGATGATCATAGCAGTAACTCAATCTCCTTCCTTTCTTCTTCCACTCTTTAGTCCCATGACCTTCACCCTCAACCTGACTGTCTGGACCTTTATGCAAAGTACTGAGTGTTACCTATTACATTCTCCAAAATCAGGCCTGTGTGTGAATGAAGATAGCTGACAGAGATAGCATAGTGCTGGTGCTCCAAATAATAGTCAACCAGCTTCTTTTCAAGATCTGACATACTCACGTCAGAGTGTGGCTGTTACATATATTAAGTCTGTTCTTGTAACATGAGTACCCTGACAAAGGGTTAGTTTATTATTAACAACCCCAAAGGTTGTGAGTGCAAAGTGCAGGAACAGAGGGAAGTCATCAAGATTTCTACTTCTTTCAAGCATTTTCTTGACCCCATTGTATTTTGAATGTTTGCCATGGTTTCTTCTGGATTCTCCTGTTTCTTCCTCCCATAAACCAGCCAGGACGTGGACTGGCTACCCTAAATTGCCCTAAGGTGCAAAAGTGTGCAGACATGGTGCTCTTCCTGCTCAGTGTTACTGGAATTGACTCCAGATCCAGTGCAACCTTGGCCAGGATAAAGCAGTTACTGAAGATGACCGAATAAATAAATAATGAATAAGCTGACAGCTTAAAAAATAGCTTCCATTCCCATTTTTTTATAACTTACTTTTGTTAAAACAGGGGGAAACAAACTGAAGGCACAGCCATTCCGCTTGAACTGGGCCTGGATCTCTCTGGAGAAGGAGCACTACTTGGTGGACGAGGATGCAAAGTTCCTGGAAGTGACACTCAAGCGTAGGGGATATTTAGGAGAGACATCATTTGTCAGTAAGTATTTCTGAAATTAGCTGCACTGTTTTGGATATAATTCTTTTAAAAATATGCGAGTGTGTTGTTTGGATGAATAGAGGAACATAATGCTATTTAACTTTCATGACATTGCTGTCCAAACTATTAATTCATGTCCGAGCCAAAAGCTGGGGCTACCACTGGAGTAAAGGCTTATCACAGAATCATTTCTTAAAATTATTTGCCTGTTCGTGAGTGGTCTCAGAAGCCACTACTTTTATGCTTGTTAGGCAATATATGTGGATCAATTACATATTCACATATGGTTTGTATGTTATAGGTCTCCTGGCTTCTGGCTCTTGTGAAACTGGTATTTTTACAGCCTTGTGACAGTGATTTGTTAAGTGTTAAACTTCACTTTTATGACTTGACAGGCATAACATTCTTTTTGTAAAATCTTTGTCAAAGAGTTTCCTTGAAACAACTTAAAGCAGAGCAATGCAATCTACCCTACTGAAAAAAAATTACTATTCACAATATCAAAACATTTTTAAAAGATAACGAGGGCATTATGTAGTTCTACTTAAATGTGCAACTGTAACTTTAATTAAATTCAATTTTATTTGTATTGTGCTTTTAACATTACACATGGTCACACAGCTATGGAGAAATCTGGATGTAGATTTAGATCCTCGAGAGGAGCCAGACTTAAAAAGGAACTCATCCACTTACGGGTGACAGTTAGCGAGATTATAAATCATTACAGTATACAGGTGTAGAAAGGTAAAGACAAACAGTTCTAAATGTGTTGAAAGGATGTTCAGTGAGAGCACACTGTGAAGAGTCATTGTGGTATGAACTCGAGACAGCCCTTATAATTACACATATTCTCTTTGTTTTCTTCCAGGCATTGCCACTAAAGATGGCACTGCTGAAAAGGACAAGGACTTTCGAGGAAAAGCCCAGAAACAGGTCCAATTTAATCCAGGCCAAACTACAGCTACCTGGAGAGTCAAGATCTTCACTGACCAGGAGTTTGAAACCTCAGAAACTTTTGAGATCCAACTTTCTGAACCAGTTATGGCAGTTCTAGAGTACCCAGATAAAGCCACAGTGGAGATTGTGGACCCCGGTGATGGTAAGGATCATTTTCCCAAAGAGTAGTAGCTAATCAATTAAAATGGATATGGCTTAACATAGATATAGATGCATGTAGTGTATGTTTCCAATGTAGTGTATGCTCTTTTAATTTGTCTTTTGTAGAGTCCACTGTATTTATCCCTCAAGCTGAATACCTAATAGAGGAAGACATTGGAGAGCTGCTGGTTCCTGTACGCAGATCTGGAGATGTTAGCCAGGAGCTTATGGTCATTTGTTACACACAGCAAGGTGAGTGCTTACACCTCAGTTACTCATTTTCCTTATGCTGAAACAGTATTAAAATTCCTTCATTCCATTTCATTTTACTAGGCTAAAATGTTACCAGATTTGCCAAAAAAGATGGATATTGCATATTTAATCGTTTTATTTCATATTTGAATTTTGACACTGTGTTTCATTCAGGCAGTGCTACGGGGACCATCCCCAGCACAGTGCTCTCCTACTCCGACTACATCACTCGGCCTGAGGACCACAGCAGTGTGCTGCGCTTTGACAAGGATGAACGGGAAAAGTTGTGCCGCATCATCATCATTGACGACTCGCTATATGAGGAAGAGGAGAGCTTTAATGTGTCACTGAGCATGCCTATGGGAGGTCAAGTGGGAGCCAGTTTCCCCAGTGCCAAGGTGGTTATCCTGGCAGACAGCAATGATGGTAAGTGATGGTACATACAAAGTAACCTACAGTAATTCTCATTAGTTCACTCATATGAGGTTGTTCAAGGAAAATGGTGTCTTTATTATTCATTAATAGAAAAGATGGCTTGGGTTTGTGAAGAAGATCATGCCCAGCCTGGTTAATCATATTGTATTTAATAAGTAAGGGATAGAACTCTTGGAGACATTCTTTTATATGAAAATTATCAAGGATGTGGTGTTCCTTGATTATTTTCCAATCTCAAGGAGTTTTATTCCTCTTATACCACCAATGATCCTTTTTAATGAACTAAATAATGACACATTCAATTTTTATCCATTTATGGATTCATTTAATGTTAGGGAACAGCCACAAAACTAGAACGTTCCTGTTCTCACTTATGCTATAGCAGCTATAAACAGCCTCTGTTTAAAAAGAGGGGCCTCTGCCAAAAAAGAGGGGAAACTGACAATAGAGACTCATTACTTACTTAAATATTAAATAAATGTTGCCTTAAAGCATTACCCTATCAACAATTATATATCCTTCTTTGTGAAATTACAGCAACTTATGTATCTCTGGGAATCAGCTGTTACTATAAAAAAACAGCATATTATAGAGTGCATTTATATAAACTGTGATTTGCTTTACAACTAGCAGTACAGAACAAGTACAGAACTGCTGTTATAGATACCTAAGATACCTTCTGATTTTACAACATTCAACTGTGGTGTACAAAGGTTTTAGCTAAGCTATAGAAAGACCTTTTGCGATCACAGATGGGGCTATGTTCCACTCTTCCAGCCACCTCACAATGTGGAGTTTAGAAGACTAAATGGAGGAATCAGATTGAGTCAGTTGAGGTTGGCATTTTACAGTGAAACCAAGCCCAAAAATACAGCCATATCTGATAACTGTTTGAGTTCTTTTCATAAGCATTTTCTGTTCTTCTTACCTACTCCCCCTTAGCTAGAAGGGTAACTGAACAACTGCATTGATTAGTGAAGTCTCATATACATACACGTAATGAAAGTGTCAGTTTGTGCCAGGTTGGAATCAAAGGGAAGACAAATGAGGAGGAGATAAGCTTTGGCCAATCTATAAGCCTCAAAACCACAACTAGAGTCTATCTGGACATCTGTGAATAATCTGAATTTGGCCATATGTTCAATTCAGTAGGATAAAGTTTCTTGTGACTGAAAAATAGCAAATTTATGAAGACAGAGATTCTAGGCTTAATTTTTTTTTATCAATTAATCTTAACAACTATATGGTAGGACTGAATTAGAGAATTTGAGACCATTATAAGAACAAGGAAATGGGTCAGGAATTGTCTTTAGAAATATATAACATTATTATAACACACAAAAAAACCCAAAATTAATGCCTTTTACTTACACATTATACCTGATATCTGTTTGATAGAAAAATTTTCTCTTTTCACTCAAATTATTACCTGTATTCATGATTCCCAAGCTCATCATGTGCACCTCCAAAATTTCTGCATGTCCAAAAGAATTTGTCGTTTCCTGTTTGTAGTTCCAGGTTTGAGGGTTTGCCCATTCTTTCCACCTCATTTCTCCTTTATTTCCTACATTTGTCCTTCCCTGGTTAAAAACAATAATTCTCAGTGCAAGCCAGTTTTTCATCTTCTGTCACCATGTCACAGCCTTCCATAGAAGCCTTGTAACCTGAGAACCCAAAACATAGGAAGGAACAGAACAGATTCAAGGGAGAGGTAATAACTCACAACTCTCTGAAAGGACAGATCAGTGCGAGCATGTCCATACAGGTAGAGAGGAAGGAAAGAAGGATGTATTGTTCTTCTGTGTATGTTAAAATAGTCTCAGTCTTAGATGTTCCATCCACTGCCTTTGGAGTGTCTGGTAGGTATTGGCAGAAGTCACTGTCAAAATTTTCAGGTCACAGACTGATTGGATATCTGCACTTCCATGCACTGGTTTCTGAAAGGAAAATATTTGGACACTGAGACTCGTGCAGAGAGCCGATCAGTTTTCAGTCTTGAACCTTCTGAAGGTTGTGCCAGAAAAGTGTACAAAAGATAACAGATGCACTTTTTTCTGTGGGTGGAGAAACTGAAACTAAATAAAGAATATAAATGTCTGTGTATGCAATCAACATGTTTGTGCCTCTCTACATTCCCTACACACATGCCAGTAAATTGTATTTTGTGTATGTACAAATGCAAAATATCCTGATATATAGGCTTTCTTCTGAATTCATTGTCAGCATTTGAATTTTAAAAAAAAATTCGATCTGAATTCATTTTTTAATTGCTTTTATCTAAAGTGAATTGACAAAGGATACAATCCGAACAAGGCCCTCGATCAAAAGCCCAAAAATTTCTCTCTGGCATCCTAGAATTCGAATTCTCCTTCTTACAAAGAACCTTCTTACAAAAACCCATTGGTGCTACCCACAGGCTCTGACTGAGTCATACCCTCCACTCTCCACACTTGTAGTGGTTATATATTATATATAGCAACTTATATATCTTTCCAGTAAAAGCCAGAACAGCTTAAAGGCTTCCCTTAGTGATGTGGAACCTGAGCCTGGGACAGATTTATACATAATAATGTATGTATATTCCCAGACTTTACTTCTCTATTGTGACAGGAGAAGATTCATGCACACAATGTAGGCCACAACTGCGGCCAAAACGTCTTGGTAGGTCTAACGGCGCTTATATGGCTCTGTGTTAGTGTGTGTGTGGTAGGTAGGGGTCGAATGGGAATGTGAGAAGTTCAGTTGGAGAGGCCTGTGGTTTGGATTAAAGCCAAAAATCAGGGTCTTGTTGTTATGTTCCTCTGGACTTGCTTTTGTAAGACTTTGGGAGTCACTTTCTTCTCTTTGTTTCTAACCCCCTTTTTTTACCCACTCCTTGTCCTCTCTTTTCTCTGCGTTCACAAACACACATTAGTGTGTCTTGGCTGGAATACCAGCCCTGTCTCGCCTGTCATTCTTGACAGGAAGTAATTAGGAACAAGGTGCTTCCTGTCCTGTTAGATGGTGATGACACAGGGAATCTCTCTTTCTCTATCTCTCTCTATGAATCCTGAGTCACTCTGACATTCCTTTTGACTGGTGGAATGGATTAATGGAATGTATTGCCATCTTATGTAAGGA
The DNA here is from genome assembly GCA_030014255.1 of Parauchenoglanis ngamensis. Classification (NCBI taxonomy): domain Eukaryota; kingdom Metazoa; phylum Chordata; class Actinopteri; order Siluriformes; family Auchenoglanididae; genus Parauchenoglanis; species Parauchenoglanis ngamensis. Next base: position 1,305,588 of record JAQMYM010000038.1, on the reverse strand, counting down.
ATGATATTACACAACAAGATTTGTTGATTATATGACACCCTTATACCTGTTACCCTGTAGCAATTTACCAACACTAACATATAGTTACACTTAATGTTGTGGAATATCCACAAGTCAAGTTAGTTTTTGTTCTCACTTACTTTAGAACAGCTAAAAACATTCATTCACTCACCATACTAAAAAAATGTTAAGACAAAAAAATTGCAGCTTGTTGGGCTATTTGCATGACTCAGTTCCGGTTAAAAAGTTACTAAGGTTAGGGTTAGGTGTGGGTTTATTGTTCATACTTAGACTTTAGGAAATTATATATTTAGGAAATTATATTTGGGAAATTAAACAAATTCTACCCTTAGGACACTTGTTTGTTTGAATTCCTACCAAGTTCTTATGAAACCAGGCTTCTTTCATTCAAGTAACTTTGAAGCATAAAATACAAATGAGACTAAAGGGTTTGTGCCTGTGGTATGCATATAAAATAATCTTTAAAATAGGTTTGTATTAAATGTTTAAAAGGTAGCCAAGTATCATGAAGTGTGAAATTGACTAAGAAGGTCCAAATTAAAATGCAAGGCGTACAAATATAATAATAATTAAATAAATATATCGAACGCCGTAATAAAGATGTTGAATTTTTACATGGAAATTTTTTAAATGATACATTTTTGTAAATTTTTAATTTAGCATGTCAGTAATTTAGACTTCTGTGTGCTCTACAGAACCGGCTCTGTATTTTGCTGAGACGGAGTACACAGTGGATGAGAGTGCTGGATACGTGGAGGTGATAGTATGGAGGACGGGTACTGACCTCTCCAAGACGGCTACAGTGACTGTACGCTCACGGAAGACTGAGCCCGTTTCAGCTGAAGGTAGAGACACATGTAGAAATATACAAACATGCTGACTCAGTATTACAGATCAATATGCGAAACAGATCTATATATACAATATATATTGCTGCTTTTTTCTCTGTCTATAGCTGGTCTGGATTATGTTGGCATCAGTCGCAACTTGGATTTTGCTCCCGGCGTCACCATGCAGACTTTCCGTGTGACCATCCTGGATGATTTGGGCCGTCCAGAGCTGGAAGGGCCAGAGAAATTTGAGCTGGTGTTGCGCATGCCTATGAACGCTGTGCTGGGAGAGCCGAGCAAGACCGTCATCACCATTAATGATACTGTTACTGACCGTGAGTCATCCACTGTGTTCAGTACTTACTGAACATAAGTGGTTTATAGAATACATGGTAAGTCTAATACATAAATAAGATATCAGGTATGATGTTCTGTGTTGTGCTTATTGGCAGTTCCCAGAATGCAGTTTAAAGAAGCAGAGTATAAGGTGGATGAAGCTGATGGACAGGTAAGGGCCATGGTGTACCGCAGTGGTGACATTAGCCAGAAATCCACGGTCCGCTGCTACACTCGCCAAGGATCTGCCCAGGTCATGCTGGATTACAATGAACGACCCAACACTGATGCGTCCATTATCACCTTCGTGCCAGGTCAGCAAGCCTCTGATTCCATTATTTTCTACACAGTGCATTAAACTGGCTTCCTACATTTAATGGGATAGGCTCCAGATCAACCCCAACCCTGTCCCAGATAAAGTGGTTACTGAAAATGAATTAATGAATAAATATCCATGTTACTGCTTTTCCAAACCCTGAAAGTTGGCCCACAGTCTGAGGATCTATGTGTGCATTGTGTGTGTCTGTTTGTAGGTGAGAATGAGAAGCCATGTGTTGTGACTTTGTTGGACGATTCTATTCATGAGGATGATGAGGAGTTCAGGCTGGTTCTGGGAATGCCCAAAAGCAAGTCACAATACGGTGCTGCACTAGGGGAGCAGAAGGAAACTCTGATCACCATCACTGATAAGAAAGACAGTGAGTTCAGTAACACAACAAATGCTAAATCAGTACTTACAAAACTAGCAATGATCATCAGCTGGTCCTTCTTGGAAGTCTTTCAATTCAATCCCATTCAATTCAAGTAATTTTATTTTATTTTATGAGACACAAAGCTGGGTGCTGCTAGTTATGAATGAATGATAATTAGTTATATAACTTTGTGGGAAATCATTAATGGTTTAGCTATTAGTTTAGATATTGGTGCTCTATTCAAGCAATGATTACATATTTTTAAAGTGCACACTTTTGGACATTTTGAGGGGGAAAAAAAGAATACTGTTTTCCTCTCATCATTAATGGAATGGTTCATAGTAGCATTTTTGAGTGATTGAGTGATTTGAGTGATTAGCGAGGGAAGCTAGCACTTAAAGCACTTTCTTTAAGTCCATGTTAATAATTTCTCATGCATTCCAGTCAAGTATTCAAAATCCTTATGCACACAGTATATGTGCTGGAATAGATAGAGGTTATTCACCTACTATCTAAAAGTAGTAGCTAGTTAAAAGGAGTTTTCTGCTTACTTTTCAATTGCTATTGAAATTGCTATCTTATTTACTATTTAACAATATTCTACAACATTTGTAAAAGACAAGTCTGCTTAGTAATAATTTGCATGTATGGTTAATTTGTTAAATAAGGACAATTATAATATCTAGAAATAAATGAACTCGTGGTTTAAAACAACTCCATTTCTGTTTTGGATGGATTTGTGAATTATAAAAACAGGTGTTGGAAAATAATACTCAGGAAAATTATACTGTATTAAAGTAAAAATAAAGTTGTCCATACTTCTGTGCTCAATTATTTAAAAATAATAAGTGAGTGTTTATCACTATGGTCGCACATTCACAAAGTCTTAACAATTTAATATAGTTTCATTTATGACAAAGCACAATCAACATAACTACACATTTTGTGCTTCTATCCTCCAGAGGCTATCATTAGATTCTCTGAGGTTAAGTACAGTGTACAGGAGCCTCAGGTTCCCGGAGAGATCGCTGTGGTGAAGATCCCTGTTGTCCGTCTGGGTGACACCTCCAAGGTCTCAGTGGTGAGAGTCCACACCAAAGACGGCTCTGCCACATCAGGAGAGGACTACAACCCACTGTCTCAAGGTCAGCAGATAAGATTACACACACAGATTCCAAGCCATAAATCTGAGTCTGGCATTGAAACTGATTTGCTCTTATAGACAGACTTTAACACTTGATCTATAGTGCATTTTGTTGTCATGGGCCATATATTATGTTTACGACTGCGTGTGTATGTAGATGTGGAGTTTAAAGAAGGGGAGACGGAGCATGTGGTGGAGGTCCAGGTCCTGTATGATGGACAGAGGGAAATCCGTGAGGCCTTCACTGTCCACTTGAAGCCCGATGAATACATGGTGGCCGAGACACAGGTCAGAGGTCATTGAATATATAAATATTCCCACTGGCAGAGAGTAATGTGCTTTGGCTTCACTCGCTAAAATAGCCACACAGCAGCTGTCTCTGTCAGCGGGGGCCGCTCACTGTCTCCAGTAGAGACAGCCTCTGTCTCCTCATTTGCTTTCTGGAATATGAATGTGTCTCAGTGGACACGCTGACCTATGTGCAAGCATTCAGTATGTTATTTCCTGTATAACCATGAGCAAGGCAGGCTTAATGTAGTGCTCAGAATATAGGCATTAAGGCTTAATGTAATGTTCAGCATATGGGCATTAAAGTTTAATGTAATGCTCAACATAGTGTGCTGCATCCAGAAATGATACAACGATACATGCTCATAGAGAAATTGTGCACATTGATATTCAGAATTTGAAACAGAAGTATGTTTCAGTTATGTGCAATTCTCACCCAGAACTTAAGTCCATTTGTCGACTCGAGCAAGGAGTGTCGAGCCTTACTGTCTAATAATTTGTTGTAACCACAACATGTTACACTGAAATGTATGTTTTGGTCATTGCTAACTGTTCACATTAAGAACCCATGAACTCGATTTTAGTATCTCATGGCTTCATTAATTTGTGTGTGAATTTAACCGTCAGCCCACAGTACAAAAATTGTAAAATAATAGGATGTGCTGGATCAAGGGCTATTTTTTAACCTGCCAAATGAACTACATGCAGAACTTTTGAATAATCTTAATTGACTGCCCTGAAAAATAACCAAGGCCAAATGCCATATCTCACAATGTTAACAAATCTGGCACTAAATTCCTGCTTAAAGCCAGACAAACAAACCACGTCGAAAATATAACCTTCATGGTGGAGATAATGATGCACACTTACAAATATTTCCAGTGCACATTTATACTAATATATAACTCGTAATCCCATAATTAGGATCCATCTGCTTGTTTTTTATTTTTTTTAATATTGATTGTTACTTTTTAAGGTCTGTTTTGATTTTACAAAAAAAAAAATATATATATATATATTTTCTTCACTTGTTCCCTTCAGATGAGCAAAGCTATTGTGTATATTGAGGAGATGGACAGTGTAGCTGATGTTACCTTTCCAGCAGTGCCCCAGATGGTGTCCCTACTCATGTATGATGATACAGCTAGGGCAAAGGAGCATCCACACCCTTCAACAGGCTACCCAGTAGTGTGTGTGACGGTGAGTGTAACACAAACTTTCACACTAACTCACATTGCATTGGTGCCAGAATGTGCTCCACACAGCATATTTGATATTTGCTGCATGTTATATTTGTATTGCTAGATTTACTTTGTATTTACACAACAACGCTGTTGAATTCTCAAATCTGATTGGTCAGATAAACTTTGATAAACTTTCCATAAGTTTTGATAGGGGTTGCAACTTGAGGGAAATCAAATACAGTACATTGTTCTAATACATTATTGTTTCTATAGTAACAGCTTCCACGGGGACTTGTAAGGCAAAGAATCTAATGTTGCAGATGCTCTGTGTAATCAGATTAAAAAATGTGTGCAATAGTGTCTTGTGAGATTTTTTGTGAGAAGATGTTTATTTAGCATTGAATGAGGGAGTCTCCAGTATCAGTGCTTTTTTGAGGTAAAGCTGAAACTGTAATGTTTTCTGATAAAGGTAAATCTTCAGGAAAGAGGCTTTGTGGTTTCTCAGTAACATGACAAACATGAAAGGCTGGTGAGGGAAAAAATGTTATAGTTGTTTTAGTGTAAGGGCTAACAGGAACTAAACAGTTCCACAACATAAAAAATAGGAATCATTGGCAAATATCTGTGGTATAAGAGGAATAAAACACTTCTGGACATGCTGTTATGGGAAAATATTCAACAAATAACTAACATTGTATAAAGGTCGTTTTTAAAGCATAGATAAAGCTGTTTTTGCTCCACCTTAGAAATTTTCACTTAAGTTACACTCCTAAAGTAGTGAAGTATCTAATTTTTTCAGTATTCCCTGGAGTTTTTGTATCCATTCACTCCTTAATTTTTACAGGCCTGCAACCCCAAATACTCTGACTTTGACAAGACTGGTTCTATCTGTGCTGTGGAGAACATTAATGACACCCTGACTCAGTACCGTTGGCTCGTTAGCGCCCCCACTGGACCGGATGGAGTCACCAGCCCTATGCGTGAGGTTGACACTAACACCTTCTTCACCAACACCAAGTCCATCACGCTGGACTCCATCTACTTCCAAGCAGGCTCGCGTGTGCAGTGTGCTGCCCGGGCCTTTAACGCTAATGGAGATGCCGGGCTGGAGCTCAGTTCCCCTATCGTGATCATCAGTCGGGAAGAGGGTGAGCCCAGTAACAATTCAATTCAATTCAATTTTATTTGTATAGCGCTTTTAACAACAGACATTGTCTCAAAGCAGCTTCACAAAAG
>JAQMYM010000038.1:1288365-1299172 GCA_030014255.1 Parauchenoglanis ngamensis | reverse complement strand
TGAGTGAACGTGCGAGAGTGGGTGCCGACAGCATCCAAACATCCCAGTTTACCAAAACACTCAATGCCTGAGAACCCGCCAGATCTGCACCTTTACCTAGTAGAAGGTTATTAACAAAAAATGTATCAGTCAGCTCTTCTTTTGCGTTTTAGTATTGACCCCTTCTTTTCACAGGATTACCCATTATCTAATTATAATGACGTTTAAGTTGAATCAGGTTCAATATTATTTGGCTGTATGATGTGTTTTTATAGTCTGTGAGATTACCATGTTAAAGCTCATTGAGTGTTTCTCAATGTCTCTGCTATTTTTTTTATTTATAAATATTTGTTGATTGTCTCATTCAATTTAAATTCATATTAGAATTAGTATGGAAGAATTATAACTCAATTAAGCATTGCTGTCACCAAATTGGGATGAAATCAAAGCCTGTAGTCATCCTGAACATTTTCTGTAGGTCTTTGCCAGCCTCGCATTCCTGGAACCGTTGGTGCTGAGCCATTCTCTGCAAAAATCCGCTACACCGGTCCCGATGACCCTGACTACCCCAACCTCATCAAGCTAACTGTCACCATGCCACACATGGATGGTGAGTGTTGTAATTTTCACAAGCATACTGACCACATACAACTGCAATGTCCAGTACCAAAAGTTTGAAAACCCCTGGAAAAAGAATACAAATGTGATCACAAATATTATAACATATGTTGTATTTATTTTAAGTATTTGGATTATCAGCATATTTATTTTTATAGCTAGAATTCCAAGTATTCCTGAACACCTCAACAAGCATTCAAATTAATAGAATGTTATGAGTTGTGAAGTGTATGAGTGAGGTCTAATACAACAATATAACCTTTCGAGACTGCACAGTACTGTATGCTCATTCATGCTCTTGTGCCCTGCCTATCCTGCTCAGGCATGCTGCCTGTTATCTCCACTCGTCCTCTGTCAAACTTCGAGTTGACTCTGAGTCCAGATGGTACACGGGCTGGGAACCACCGCTGCTCCAACCTGCTTGACTTCAACGAGATCCACACAGGCCATGGCTTTATCACAGATGCCACCAAAAACCCAGAGATCATCGGTGAGACGGCACCCTATCAGTACAGCATGGCCATGCGCAGTTCCAACTCTCTACGATTCTATCGCAACCTGAATCTTGAGGCCTGCTTGTGGGAGTTCAGCAGTTACTATGACATGTCTGAGCTACTGAATGAGTGTGGAGGATCCAGTGCCACTGATGGACAGGTGAGAGTTACAGGAGCTGTTCTGGATACTGGCTTAGGGGTTTTGTTAAAGAATATGAGTATTTGTTTGATCATGCAGGACATGACATTATAAATAATAATAAAATAATTATAAAAAATAATTAAATAATGTACTAAATGTAAATAAATGGACACTGATCATATTTTTGGAGCTGCCTAATTACTGACTATATTCAGAAGTAGATTATCAGCATTCACAGAGAGAATAGCATGTAGAGAGAGAATGATTTCCTGCAATATACACAACACCCGTAAGCATCAGAAAAGTTACACTTGGCAAAAAATAAAGTAGACAAAGGGTCAGCTGAGTTCTAGGACAATATTTTCTCAAAATATCTGTACCCATGTAAAGGAATGAGGAAAGTGTGGAAGAAGAAAGCTGATTACCCCTAATGTAAATCACACCACCTCATTTGTAATGGATAGTTGCCTGGGTGCGTAAAACTGCAAGAAGAAAGTACTTTAAAGTTCAATTTACTGGAAACAAGTCTGAAGACAGGAATCAGCCAAAATAAAAGAAATAGGAATTGAACATAGGGGAAGGGGAACATCCCCAATAGGGGAACAATAGGGGAACATCCCCAACTGAAATAGGGGAAGCACCAGTAGGGAAACCATCAAGTGACTGTCTGCAGATTACAAGCATCTTTACAGGATTTTCAGCCAAAGTACTAAAAATGACATTTTTTGATCCATCAGTGTTTGCATTTTACTTGCTGTCCCAGAAATAGTAGAAAGTTGTATAAAAATGACTGTACACAATATTCATTACCCTTTTGTGAGTAAATCTAACATCCTTTAGTTAGTCATTTGATCCATTTTGAAAATCGAATACAGGCCGAAATAATCAAAATGCTCATAGCATGCGCTGTATATAACGTGTATGTATGAATATACAGTGTATGTCAAGAAGCAAACTGACAGACAGACATACAGACAGACCCAAGCACAGGTCCTCTGGTATTACTAAAGCCAGTGTAACAAGTAAACATAGAAAAGAGCTTGGCAATACTCAGAAATGCGAGGCAGGCCAAAAACTAGTCACAACCGGCAAATAATGTTGGCACAAGACTTTGCAAAGTAATGCTGAAAGTTCTGGTTATTTAAAACAAGCAGTGTGATTATTAACAGGTGAGTGTCATTAATAATCAGGTGCCTGTGAGTGGGAAGTGGAGACTGTTGTGAATTGTGGATAATGGCAGTTGTAGTCTGTCAATTATGTATTCCAGTCTTAATATTTAAGTTGAGTACATGGAAGTATTATGTAAGTAGGTTGAATGGGGTGTCATTTGAGTAATAATAACATTAACAAATATATATGTTAATAATCAGCTTATCTATTTAGCATTGATGTGTAGGTCAACTTAACATGCCATGTTCTATGAGTCACAAAAACATGCACATTCACTAAAAAAAAGTATGTGTATATAAAAAGTAATATATATATATATACATATATATGTGTAAAATATGTACATTCACTCAACCCTGTTACCTGAACACAGTCACCCCTATGAAATACTTATTTCACAAGTTATAATATCATTTGAATAACCTGAAGAATTTAAAAAACAAGAATACTGTTACTCATTTAAATCTAGCTTGTCAGCAAGAAATAAAAAAAAAATTCTGAAATGAGTTAGCGCATTTGTTTAATGGTTAAATGCATATTTTCTTAGATAACATTAAAAATGTTTTTAAAAAAAACATTTACAATGGCTAAATGCTATCCCAATAGTGGAATCATTGAGTACACACGAAATTTTGAAACAATGTTGACACACCCACTTTATAGCATGACACACCCACTTCAGTACATGATACACCCCTGAGACAACACGTGTTAACAGCAGGAAATACTGCCTGAAGTTCCTAACCCATCACCTAAACCTAACCCTAACCCCAACCCTAACCCTAACCTGAGGTCTAATAGCTCTGCAGTAGTGTGCATGTAGGCATGTCATGGTAAGTACTGTGTCCGCAGTTAGATCTACTTGCGTCAGTTACTGGGCCAGACATGGACAGCTATAGTCCTCAATCACCATAAGCATGAACAATGATAATTTTCTCTGTTGTCCTGGTTACATTCACTACAATAGCATTGATTATTCAGTCATGAACTGAATCATGTCTTAGTCAAGAAATAAACAAATTAAAAAATAATAAACAAACCAAGCAATAGACAGTACAAGAGCTGTGGCTTCCAGGACCAGAGTTCTTCACCCATGCATTTCTATTCATGCTTAACATACTCTGTGACCATTCATCTAATCTGAATGTGTGTTTATTATGTGTGTAGGTGCTGAACTTGGTCCAGTCCTATGTCACCCTGCGGGTGCCTCTCTACGTGTCCTATGTGTTCCACTCTCCTGTAGCAGTTGGTGGCTGGCAGCATTTTGACTTGCAGTCAGAACTACGTCTCACCTTTGTGTATGATACTGCCATTTTGTGGCAGGATGGCATTGGTAGTCCACCTGAGGCTGAATTACAAGGTAGGCTGTGCATCTGAAGCAGCACAGCCATCTAGTGGTGGTCTCAGTCATTTTTAATGGTACTGAGGTCAGCTGTGAGGATGTTACCATATCCTGAACTGATACAGAGCCACTGAGGTGACCTGGTGGTTGTTTTTTAATAGGTTTGGGCCAAAAAAAATAATATATTGGCACCACAGGTTAAGTTTCTTGGGATCACAAAGTAATATTACACTTTAATTTTGGAACGTCACATCAAGACGTGTTGCACCATGGATAAACAATTAGCCTTTGTTGTTCAAATTCTTGAAGGGAATATACTTTTTTGACTCCAAATAATTAACTGAAGATAATGTATGAAGTACACTATATGGCCAAAAGCATGTGGGCACCTGACCATTACAGCCATTTGTAGTTCTTCACACAAACTTAAAAGTACAGAATTGTCTAGAATGTCTTTGCATTCTGTAGCATTAAAATCTCCCTTCACTAACTAAGGGGTCAAATGCATGTTCCAGCTTGACAGTGCCCCTGTGGGCAAACTGAGGTCCATGAAGACATGGTTGGTCTGGAAGAATTTCCGTGTCCTGTACAGAGCCCTGACCACATCCCCACTGAACACCTTTGGGAAGAGCTGGAATTCTGAGTACATGCCAGTCCTCCAAACCAGACATCACCAGACCTCCTCATGCCTGACTTCACTAAAGGGGGACTAAATCTAGAATGGGATGTTTAAAAGGAACATGAGTTTATGATAATCAGGTGTCCACATTCTTTTGGCCAAACAGTGTATAATATTTCCACAAATTGTGGGCTCAATTTACATAATTAATCGCCCCCCAACTCTGGTGTCTCGTGGCCACAACATAATGAAACAGCGTGAGATACTTTTTGGTTATGAAATATTAACTCACTGACCCAATGTAATCATTTTTGGCCATGCCGTATTAAAAAAAAAAAACCATGTGACCTCATTGGCTCTGTAATGTAGATATACATGTACATGAGGATATATTATGTATTATTGTTTCATATATATATATATATATATATATATATATATATATACATATATAGCTCTATAGCATACAGTGTATAATTCTATATAATTAAATATATAGATACGTTGATTGCTAAATTTGTTTTCCAGAAAGAGAATTATTTTAATTTACTATTTATCCTTGATGAAACTGATTTTTTTTTTTGTTTATGCAATGAAATTTCCATAGGTGCCATGTATCCCACCAGTATGAGAATCAATGAGGAAGGTCGCCTGGTTGTCAACTTCAAGACTGAGGCTCGATTCAGGGGACAGTTTGTCATGTTTCACCCAGGTAATGTGTTCCTCTCTTTTACTCACACATAGGCAAAGAAACATAGATGATTGCCAGGCTTTCCATTTAAGACTTGCAATTTTTTAGACTATTTATTCATGTTGGGCAAATAAGCAGAATTGTATCTAAACCTTAATGTATGTAATTTACACAAGTGAATCAGTAGTTAATTATACTATAAATCTTTCAAATCACTTTTCTTTTTTTAAAAAAAATCACATTTATTAAAAAATAATTTCACTGGCCTACAGGAAGCAGCCTCTCGTCTATGGTGATGTGTGCTGATCACCCTGGCCTTACTTTCACTCTGTCTCTGGTCCGAACTGAGCCTACATACAACCAACCAATGCAGCAGTGGAGTTTTGTTTCTGACTTTGCTGTGAGTACACAACTAAAAAAAATCTTGTTGAGTGATTAATTTGCATTAAACATGTATTCTGGTTCATGTCTGTTTTTACCTACATTAAATTCTCATATTATTGCTTCTTTTCTTTCATCATCTCATCATCATTCTTTCTTCTTTTCAATTCTTTCACATCTTTCATCATAACACGTGTGTATATAGGTTAGAGACTACTCTGGCACCTACACAGTGAAGCTGATTCCGTGCATTGCTTCTCCTAATGGAGAGTTTAGTATTCCACCCGTGTGCCACCCCCGAGAGCCACTGACATTTGATATGGACATCCGCTTCCAGCAGGTCAGACTGATTTAAATGTGGTTAAAATGTTTACAGTGTTTGCATTTTCTTTTATGCTAAGAAATGGAATAAGAGTTTTCTGAAAACAAATCTAACAACCTTGGTGTATCTGCTAGTCTTAAAAACATTGATCAAATTTATTTGCACTCAAAATGAGAACACTCTGAGTCATCCTTGACCCCTCTTTCTTTTCTACTCAGGTGAGTGACCCAGTGGCGGCAGAGTTCAGCCTGAACACTCAGATGTTCCTCCTGTCTAAGAAGGAAATATGGCTATCAGATGGCTCGATGGGCTTTGCAGAAGGCACTGATGCTGCCTTCACTGAAGGTAAAACTTAAGATAAAAAATAATCTTAACCAAACTGAATAAATCCAAAATTAACCCTTGCATGTATAGTGACAGCACTTATGGACAGTCAATTTAAGGCTACCAAGAAACCACAAAACCCTCCATCTTTCTTTTAGGATGGAGGGCTTTGGGTTTTCTTGGTATCCTGCTAACCTTTGACTGTTCCAAGGTCTGATACCAATATTATATCAATGATTCCAATTTTTGCGCCCCAAATATTAGACCAGTAGTGCTCTTTTAAACATCCAACCTTTTTAATAAAGGTCCATAATGTTAGCAATGCATTTATAAACAAATGCAAATAAAGGTATTTAACATACGCCAACATTTCAATTTTTTGAGCCAAGAGTGATGATAAATCAATGCCCACTCCACATTCCAAACCAAATTTCCTATTTTGAGACTCACTGAAGTCCATCCATCCATCCATACCTTTAATCTGTCCACCAGTGATCCCTCACTTGGCAGCAGTGACTCAATGGTTAAAGTGCTGGGTTACCAATCAGAAGGTTTTGGGTTCAAATGCCAACACTATTGTGTTTTTGAGCAATCCCCTTAACCTTGTCTGCTCCAGGAGCACTTTATCCATCCATACTTCCATCCATCCATTATCTATAATGCTTTATCCGTCTGGGTCGCGGGGAAGCTGGAGCCAATCCCAGCAATTTCGGGCGAGAGGTGGGGTACACCCTGGGCCAACACAGACAAACGACCACACACACTTGCATTCACACCTATGGGCAATTTAGAGTAGCCAGTTGACCTAATCTGCATGTTTTTGGACTTTGGGAGGAAACCGGAGCACCCGGAGGAATCCCACGCATGCATGGGGAAAACATGCAAACTCTGTACAGAAAGGCACCCTGGGTGACCCGGGGATCGAACCCAGGACTTTCTTGCTGTGAGGCGAAAGTGCTAACCACTTGCACCACCTTGCCGCCCCATCCATACTTTTATCCCCTAAATGAAACATAGTTTTCATTATGTGCCATAAATACATTTTAATCTTCAATATATTGTATTACATTTTTCATGCAGACACACTCTGCTGTGCACTCACGTTTTATTCTATAAAAAGAGAAAATAAGAGAGAGACCAAGATTGTTGCACATTTCATCAGTTCACAGTTTAAAGCACTGCTTTCCAAGCTTGGAAAACTTGTAATTAAAATTTCACAATAATACTGACATGCGGTAAAAGTGACCATCGTTGATCAGTCACTATATAAATAAAAATAATCAATTGCTAGATGTAATACAGTATATAGGTTTAAGTAGGAATATGGTGAACACTGCATGGCATGATTACTCTTGCTTGTTCTGATAGGTTCTACCATTTATGGACGTGTGATGGTGGACCCAGTGCAGAACCTGGGAGATTCATTCTCCTGTAGTATAGAGAAGGTTTTCCTCTGTACGGGAACAGATGGTTACGTGCCAAAATATAACCCCACCAATAAAGAATATGGCTGTCTGGCTGATGCCCCCTCGCTGCTCTACAGGTTCAAGATCTTGGTACGCCATTTCTTTATATATTATATATATTTTGGTTCTTTATTGCATCAGTTGAGTAGAGTGTTGTGTCATGAACTAATTCAACTGATTGATTTTATAACAAGTAGGATCAAATATCTCTTATGGTTAGTTCCATTCTTAATAAGTTGTACCTCTTAAGCTTAAATTTGAACTGAAAGTTTGTGTTTGCCTATTAGGACAAAGCCCAGCCTGAGACCCAGGCTACCTCATTTGGAGATGTGTCGTTTGATGCTACACTGGCACTAGATACTGCAGGAGGCCTTCCTCTTGTCCGCCAACCTGGATCTGATGGGTTCATGTTGTCTTCATCCCCCCTTTTCCAGGTTAGAAACTTGCCTTTATATTTTTAAATAAAATATGCATATACTTATTGCCTGTCAGGTCTTAATGTGTTGTATTGTCTTTAGTGTGATTGCTGATGTTAAATATCTTTCTTTGGTTCTCTTAAAAGCAAGACCCTCATTTTAAGTTGCATGCATAAGAAGGGGGAAAAAGTAATTAGCTTTCTGTTTATACAAATTTTATACCATTGCAAACAAATATTAGTTTACCGATTCATTTCTGTCTTAAAACAGCAGTGACAAAAATTAATATGAATGTTTGATATATTCTTAATAAATCTTTTGCTGAAACATAGGTGAAATTAATTTGCATTTGCTCATTTGTGTATCAAATAAAAGTAAAGAAGACCTTTCCTTGGTGCCATATTATAGGAAATAAACATATATAATACATGAAAAAATGTCCTATATTTTAGGTTGCTGCTGGTCGGGAGTGGTTCATCCATGCTATATATACTGTTCGCTCCAGAGAGAATGCCATCCGTGGCATTGGTAAAAGAAGCCTGGAGTACCACCATGGCATTTCATCTGTCCTTCCCAGTTCTGGTGCCATGACCCGGAACCGCCGAGCTGTACCTGACCCAGAGGCCTTGGACATTGGTGTGGAGAACAGCCGTGGTACTAATATCCAGCACATTGCCCTGGACCGCTCTGACCACCTCACCGTGAACCAGCAGCAGCCATGGAGCCACAAAACCTTCATAGAGCACCCTCTGATGGAGGGCACCTCGAGTAAAGAACCTGGCTCTGACAACATGCTACCTGCTGGCATGCCCACACTGTTGGGAGTGGCTGGACTAATTCTCCTTGTGTGTCTAGTGGTAATTCTAGTTGCTCTCTTACTAAGACGTAAGAGGAAAGAGAAAGCATATCCACCCTACTCCACTTCTTCTTGCTCTGCCTATGGCAGCAGCAGCAACAGCAGAGAGATGAAAGGCACAAGATACAGTGGGGACAGTTCCGAGGTTTAAACATCAGCTACGAGGCCTTCCTTGGTCCTTCATATGGTTTGATCTGCCTGTCATGAGTGTGCCTTCACCCCATGAGCATTTAACTGAGAGAAGAGGACATGTAAGATTCCCGAATGATGAAACAGCACAAAAGAAGCAAATTCTTGAATCTTACACTTCACCAATGACTTTCCACCTTTATCCCCAAGGCTTGTATTCATAGGTCAGATTTCCAAAACATCAAATGATTGGACAAAACGTGTTCAAAAAAATTGCTCATAGTGCTGATAAGTGAGATGAGTAAATGTGTGGTTTGCAGGATATTTTACCCTGGCATTAGTCCTGGTGATTTTTACATGAATTACCAGGCTGTGTGATATTACACAAAGCCTTAACAAGACTTTCATTTGAACAACAATTTATGAATCTCACTGTAAAACTGTCAGAATGTCAAAATGTAAAAGCAAACATGACAGTCTTTTTTTACTAAACATAGGTAAAATCCCAGTGTTAATTTAGGCAGCAATAAGGATAGGTCAGCAGGATTTTGACCTGTACTAAGAATGTGATCTTGGTCAGGATTGTGAGTTGTTTTTGTTTTTTTCATATATACTGCAGGCTCCTTGTGTTAAGATTAATCTGTAAAACAATGTTTTGAATGTGTGTCAGGTGTGTTCAATATAGACATAGATGTAGGAGAGCTGGCTTGTTCAAACATTTATGTGAAAAAAGTATGTATTTTTGTAGCACACCAGTGTTCCCAGGTCAACACACCAATTATTATGGTGCTATGTAAAGAGATTGTGAGGTTTCATTTTGATAAGTGGGTAACTATACAGGCTCTGTTTTTATATATTTTTCAGGATGTGTTAAATGTGGCTAAGAATTACACAGACGTGAGTGTAATACTTACAGTATCCAGTGTATGTATGTAAGTACTTATACACTGCCGAACAGGCAATGCCAACAGAATGTATTATTACATCCTGATATCACTTGAAAAGTTTTATTGTAACAGGTTAAAAATGATCAAAGACTTATATCATGTCCATATTCAAGTCCCTTCCAATTTATTGTTTAATGTATTAAAATTTTATTTCCGAACACTAGTTGTTTTTCTTATTGCCACACCGAAATAAATATAAAGAAAAAACACCGGCCTACAAGCAAGTGGCTCAGTGCAAGAGTAAGGTGAGATTTCATAGCAACCTTCACAAAATAAGCAATCTTTACTGAAGTGATTTTTCCTCATTCTTTATGATTCAATAGCTAGCTTCTCTGATGGGGTGTTTACCTGTTTTTCCTGTTCCATAATGACAGATGTACTTTCTGTCTTAGTTTGCATGTGCAACTGTAAGTATGTTTGAAAAGAATTTTTCTAAGTTCAGTAAAGTCATTTATTAGGTTACAAGTATAGAGATGCTTGTGTTATACAGCTTGTTAGCACAGGATAATACTAAAACAGGTTAGGATCATTGCAACTGAGATAATACTTCATAAAAGAGATGCTTTCTAATAATCTTTAAAATTATTTCCATAAAATAAATGTTATTAAAAATGGATTTACTGCTGGATGGGTGGGGCTTTTGAATAGCACTCTGTAGACTGGTATATAGTGGCTAATTATAATATATAAGATATGTTGCTGTAATCAACTGACGCAATAAAGAACCAATATATATATATATATATATATATATATATACCAGTCAAAAGTTTGGACACCTTCTAATTCAATGTTTTTTTCTTTATTTTTATGACTTAAAAGTCACTTCATGTTTTAAAGTAATGATGGACTGTTGTTTCTCTTTACTTAGTTGAGCGCTTGTTGACATAATATGGATTACTCCAGTTGTT
>JAQMYM010000038.1:1268658-1287508 GCA_030014255.1 Parauchenoglanis ngamensis | reverse complement strand
ACTGTGGGAGGAAACCGGAGCACCTGGAGGAAACCCACGCATGCACGGGGAGAACATGCAAACTCCACACAGAAAGGGGGACCCGGGGATCAAACTCAGGACCTTCTTGCTGCAAGGCGACAGTGCTAACCACCGCACCACCCCAGTGATAGAATTAAATCATAAAATGCAATCTTTCCTTGCTTTTCCTTTTATTGAGAATTTAAAATGCCATAACTTTGCTTCTGGTTGAGATCTGCTGATATTTCAGTTATACCTTTGTAGTTTGTAAAAGTGTATACATTAGTATTTCACTACAGGACCCCAATATCATAGTCATTTCAGACAAGCCATCAATCTTCACAGTTGGCACAATGCAGTCAGGCAGGTAATGTCCTCCCAGCATCTGCCAAACCCAGATTTGCCCATCTGACTGCCAAACAGAGATGTGTATTACGCTGTATTACCTGCGAACAGTTTTTAGTGTGATGGCATTCTTAGCCCAGGTCCTAGTGAACCGGTATCCGAATATATTTACTGATAGAGACTTCAAATCTCTTATGTAAGTCGCTCTGGATGAGGGCGTCTGCCAAATGCTGTAAATGTAATGAAAAGTGTGATTTGTTACTCCATACAACATGTTTCCACTGCTCCACAGTCCAGTGGCAATGTGGAACCAGGACACACTGATGAATAGTGGGCTACTGAAACAACACTTATATATATATATACAGAGAGAGAGAGAGAGAGAGCGAGAGAGAGAGAGAGAATTCTTTATTGTGCCTTTTCATGGAAATTTAATACATACAAAGCATTGACATATTAACACCATGACATCTATACTAAGTACATCTACAGGTGTGCTTTATCAAATATTAATTAGTGGAATTTCTTGCCTTCTTTATCCATTAGAGACCATCAGATGTGTTGTGTCGAGGTAGTGTTAGGTATGAAGTATAAAGCCCTATTCCACAAATATAGTATGCCATATTATGTCAAGAACCATTCAACTAAGTAAAAAAATGACAGTACATAATTACTTTAAGTCATGAAGTGACAATCAAAGAACAACCATTGAATTAAAAGGTGTGTCCAAACTTTTGATTTGTACTGTACATAATGGATATTTACCAGGGGATTTTGTTTAATAATGCTATAGCAGAGGGAACAAAACTCCTTCAATAGCATGCTCGTCTCCAGACCAGGTGTCTGTTATCTGCGATCTGATGTGAGCACCATAAGAAATTGGTTAAGGGGGTGCTATGGTGCATACCCTGCATGAGATGCCTGTGTTGTTGAGGTCTGAGAGGTTGGACTGGGGAGGCCAATAATTTTAGAGGCATTATGTATGATTCATATGAGTTTGTTACTGTTGTCAGCCGTTAACATGTTGAAAAAAACAGAGGGAACGATAAAGAAGAATGGGTTGAGTAGAATATTTCTCAATATTTCTCAATAAAATTCAATAAAAAATGGGGGAAACAGAAAGTGCTTTGAGATTGCAATGGCAGAGAGTCTTTGTTGGCAGCAGTCAGGGATGTGCTGTTCAAAGCTCAGTTTATTGTCCAGGGTGAGACCGAGGTATTTGAAACACTCCAACCATTCAACTGTTTTGTTACTGATGCAAGTGGGGTTGTAGGTGGAGCTGTGAGCTGTGCTATGTGAGCTGGAAGTGTTAATTGAGTCTTTTGTTTTGCATACGTTCAGCTGCATGTAGTTGAATGTGGGAGAAACACAAAGGGATTTTCACTACTACAGAGTGTAGGTCCACTAAACTCATCTAGAATCTAAGGTGTGATCTATACTAAAATGTTTTATTGGTGTAATTATTTAAGAAATATAAATAGAAATATTGAAAAATAATCTTAAAATAATGACATGTTAAGTTTATGTTGCTTATTTATGCAATTCTTTCCCTCCTCACGGTATTAATGATGATAACCACCAAGCTACAGAACAAAATACCAATCTGTTTTTATCTCACTATGCTTCTCAGGACAAGACAGTCTTTGGCCTCTGAGCTTCCGAAGCGTGATAACAAAACACGTCCTGAAATAACTCTGCAATGCAATTTTAGAGGCAACAGCCAATATAAAGCAAACCAAGAGGTAAACGATTTTGTGATGGTGAACAAAACTTTATATCTATTGAAATGCAGTTATTTATTTATAAAAATGGATTTTTATATTAGACTGTGTGTGTGTCTGTGTGGCAGAAGCTTGTGGCTTAACTGGTTCAACCATTTCTTTCTGAAAGAGCACAATTAGTATCTTCAATGCCTAGATGAATGCTAGGCATCCTTTTACTCGATGTTACCATTGTGATGACAAGGAATTTTTGTCTGGATGTCAGTTTATCACTAAATGACATTCTGCTGTCAAATTTAATGTCAAGAAACAGAGTTATGAAGCTGCCACAGTTGTCCTTGGCAAATTCCTACACACTATGAAGGTATGGCACAATGAAAATGCAGAATAGCAATATTGCTCATAATTTATATGAAATTATAATGGGTAAGTACATAACATCCACATCCACATCCATAATAAGTAACCGCCTAATTGAATGGTTGAAGTGGTTGCAGTGACTGTGTTGTAATTCTGACCCTGCTTTATGTCTTTCTCCAAGGACTTCCCCAGTCATTGTAACTGGATTTAACTGGGAAAAAAAGTACTTTGTTCCTAACTGATTAAACCAGACACCCCAATTAACAACATAGCAGGTTTATGAACACCGTGTGGGTGTTTCTCTGTTGTTGCTGTTTCTCTGTTTTTGTGTTTGCCTATTATTTTTATACATTGGAAAAGCCATTAGCAGTGCTTTCAAATTTTATCCAAAAAGGGCCGGTGTGGGTGCAGGTTTTCATTATAACCAAGCTGATGTCAGGTGTGGCTCCTGCTACATTCAACTGAAAACCTGCAGCCACAGTGA
Source organism: Parauchenoglanis ngamensis (assembly GCA_030014255.1). Lineage (NCBI taxonomy): Eukaryota > Metazoa > Chordata > Actinopteri > Siluriformes > Auchenoglanididae > Parauchenoglanis > Parauchenoglanis ngamensis. The sequence continues at coordinate 1,284,598 of JAQMYM010000038.1, read as the reverse complement.
CCCATTCCACCCTCGCATTATGGTATACTTTATTTAAAATAAAATGCAACCCTGCTGAAGAATCCAGGTTGGCCTGTCCATCTACCAGCTCAGCATTGTAGCTATGAATTCATTTCTATCGAGGAGATCATTTCAAATTCATATTCAGATTAAACATTGTTGTTTACGCACGTAACCATACGATGCAAAAGAATGTATACTGCGGTGAAAAGTTTGTATGGCATGCAGTGAAATATTTTTACAACTGATCTCATGACATAAAAACAGAATTTTGTACATAAAAGTAGAAAAAGAAAAATAATAAAAATATAAATTATATAAAAGATAGATGGGCTAATATGGAAGAAATTGTAGATATGCACAATATAATGCTGTGCAACAACAAGCTGATGTAGCTGAAGTGAAAAAGCTAACATATACAATAAATATTTATAAACACAGCATAATATGCGGATATAAACAGGAATGTGGGGGTGTGATTGTTCCAAGGTCCAAGGTCTAGTCCTAGGTGTTGTCCTGGCTGAGGCCCTGAATGGCATGTGGGAAGAAGCTCCTCTTCATTCTTCCTTCCCTGACAAGTGCTTCATGCAACAGAAAGAAGAGTACATTGTTCGAATGGCAGAGGTCCTTCACTATCTTCTGGGCCTTGGTCCAGCACTTCTTGTTGTAGATAGACTGCAGGTAAGTGAACACAGCTGATCTCAGCATCCTTTGGAGAACCTGCCTACCCTACTTGGTGCCTTTTTCCCATCAGAATGCTCTCGATGGTGTAAGTATAGACGTTCCTTCGCACTACAGAGGGCATTTTAATGTCCCTTAAGCATCTAAGGTGGTAAAGATGCTGACGGACCTTCATCAACAGGGTGCTAATGGGACAGAACCATGACAGGTCCTGCATGATGTGGACACCAAAGTAAGTGGAGGAAACTGTCCACCCTCTCCACTGGGGCACTATTAATCTTAATGCAGTTATCTATTAATCTTGTCAATCTATTAATCTAAGTGATCTCTTGATTTGTGCTAAAATCTACTATCAACTCCTTCTTGCTGACCTTCAGGGGGAGGTTCTTCTCCTGGCACCAATTCTAACGGCTTCAAGTAGGCTTTCTTGCCAGCAGTGAACAGGCCCATAACAACAGTGCCATCAGCAAACTTAACAATGGTGGTAAAGTTTGAAGTGGCCAAACATTCATAAGTGTACAATGAGTACAGCAGGGGGTTCAAGACACAACCCTGGGGGGCTCCAGTGCTGAGGGTGAGTGAGGGCGAGACATGTTTGCCCACCCTTACTGCTTATGGGCTGCCTGTCAGGAAGGTGGAGATCCGCTGACATGGAAACAGGTTACGTCCCAGATCGCCCAACTTGGTGGTGAGTTTGGAGGAGACTATAGTGTTAAATGCGGAGCTGTAGTCAACAAAGAGCATTTTAACATAAATTCCCTTCCTTGTGTCCAGATAGCTCAGGACTGTGTGAAGGAGGTGTTTGATGGTGTCTACATTTATACATATAGAAGTGACATATAGCAACACATAGTGACAACTTGCTTGTTTTTTTTATTTGCATAATACAGACTGGTTAACCCTGTTTCTCAACATAGCAGCTATTAGAAGTCTGGAAAATAACCAGTTATCAAACCAGTTTAACCAGTAAACAGTTATCAAAGATGGTTTACCAGTTCCACCAGCTTAGGCTGTGTTCTGACAGCTTGTAGCTGGTCAGAGTTAGCTGGAATTTTCAGCATTTCAGCATTTATGCATTCACGACAGAGCCTTCTGTCTATACTAAGCGTTCATTTTGTCCATATTTGTGCATGTTTTCTAAAAACGTACAGACATGGCTGAAACAGAGCAGTACCACCAGAAATCATGGCGGTAGTATAGCTTATAGTTAAAAATGAGACATGATAAAGAAATTTTTTAAATGGTAGAACTTGCTGATGAGAGGTTATGTGATTTAGTAAGAAATTTTAAGTGTCTATATGATGTTTAAACGATGCCTCCTCTTGTGCATCTTTCTTAACAGGTACATTACAATCTCTTCCACCGTCACCGTGTTTGTTGTTGTCAGAAACTTTTGACTTGGGACTGCCATCTAGTGGACGTATTTCTTAACGTCCATGCCAATGTAAAGGACACATGGAAGTATGTGTGCAGTGATGGTTACATTGGTTGAAACAGACGTGTATGTTTTCGTATATTAAGGGAGCATGAATGAGCCTTAATAGGTCAGTTTAGTACAAATCACAAGAACGGCTTCAGCTTCTGTCTTCAAAAAGACTGTCCTTTGTTTCTTTCTTTTCTTTATTTTGATTATAGTGGTATAGAGCCATGTCTTACACACCCCACTCCTCACAGGTGATCAACTGGGCCCAAGATCTAGTGGCTGTGAAGGTTATAACACTAGTGACCTCGCTAATGTTTTAATTTATAATGAAAATTTGAAAATTATAACATGATTGCAAATTATAACATCTTTCTCTATGTAGTTGCAGATGCACTGTTGCACTTGCCTGACAGTCTGATCAAAATAACCCTAACCCTAGGCTTATGTAATGATTTCATATAGCATTATCATGCTGTATCATGGCTGACCCTGCTCTCTGACAATAACTGCCTAACCATGTTTTAGTGAAAATAAAACAGAGAAGTCTTATATCATATAACACACAGTACCATATAAAGTACAGTTTGTTTTTTTATTTTTAAATAATAAATTTATATCAATTTAAAGTGATGTCTTAATGATATAACTTATTACATAAAACAGTCTAAGTAATATAAGTTACTACAGTTGTCGAATAGGGCTATTTACTGTATGCTAATCTGCCTCGACACAACACAACTGATGGTCTCAAATGCATTAAGAAAGCAAGAATATAAAGAATATATAAAGTACATACACATCATATTCATTTGCAACTTTGTGTAGTTTTCTGGCTTCAGTCTTGCCAACTGTTAGTCACAGCAACACTTTGATTATTCCTCATTTATAGTGTTAAAGACTTTTTAAAGTCATATTTGCAATTATTTCCTATAACACTATATAACTAACTAATTATATTTGTGTGCATGTGTGTGTGCGCATGTGTGTGTGTGTGTCAGTCCAGTCCCTGAGTGTTCAGGAGTCTGTTGGCTTGTGGAAAGAAACTGTTACACATCATGTGCTTAGTGTAAGCAGGGACTCCAGCAAGACTAGCTATGACAGCATAATGGATGCCAGAAAGTAGCACAGACATGAGGGTGCCTTGGGACATAAAGTGGCCAGTCTCTCCAATGTAAACAAACATCAGGAGTTGGGGGGACAGCATCCACATATCTCAGTTTCTCGAAATACTCTACACTGAGAACCATCCATATCTGCTCCTTTACTTAATTACAACTTATTAACAAAAGGCCTTACTTAAAAAATATGTTTTCAGCCTAGACTTGAACGCTGAGGCTATGTCTGAGTCATGAACACTAATTAGAAGCTGTTACATAACTAAGGGGCTTTGTAAGAGAAGGCTCTGCCCTCTGCTGTAGCCTTTACTATTCAAGGTACCAACAAATAACCCGCACCTTTTGATCTAAGACGGCATAGCAGATCATAAAAGAACAGAAGTCCACTCAGTTACTATGGCACGAGACCATTTAGTGCTTTTACAGGTCAATAGTATTTTATAATCAATGCAAAATTTGATTGGGAATTTTTGCAGTGATATTGCATAATGCCTTGCCTAATCTTGAATTGGAAGACTGTGGTGATATTGTTTTGAGGTAATACAGGTTGGATATTGCCTTGCCTAATTCTTAAAAACAAATCAGATATAGCTAGCTAGGAGTGGCGTTTCTGTGTTTTTTTCCCTGCCTCTCTTATCTGCCTGGCTGCTTGCTTTTTATGTTCTTTAAACATGTGTGGGGAGTCGTACTCTCCTAAACCCAATCCAAATGAGGATCCTAAAGTGTGGTAATATACAGTGCCTGTCCAAAAAAAGTCACACACACTATTTTGTTGGACCGCCTTTAGCTTTGATTACGGCACGCATTCACTGTGGCATCGTTTCGATGAGCTTCTGAAATGTCACAACATTTATTTCCATCCAGAGTTGCATTAATTTTTCTACAAGATTTTGTAGAGATGATGGGACAGTCGGACCGCTGTGCAAATTCTTCTCCAGCACATCCCAAAGATTCTCATTGGGGTTAAGGTCTGCACTCTATGGTGGCCAATTCATGTGTGAAAATGCACAATAGAGATTGATTTTAAACGTATGCCTCCAAAAGACCCGATAAAGTTGCTGATAGTGGATAGGATTTCTAAATGGGCAGAAGCGTTCTCTTTGTCTAAAAAAAATGCTAATACATTGGTTAAAATCCTATCAAAGGTAATTATCCCTTGCTATGGGATTCCATCTGCCATCAACAGCGATCAGGGAACATCTTTTACATCAAAGGTTATGCAGAAATTGTGTAAATATTTAAACATTATTTGGAAGTTCCACAGTCCATATCACCCACAATCCTAAGGGGTAGTTGAGCGGATGAACAGAATGTTGTAAGAACAATTGACTAGCAACAGAATATGAAAACAGGTATTTTAGGATGATTATTAATAAAAGGGAAAAAACATTAGGTCAAAACTTGTTACACTCTCATCTCTTACTTGTTTTCTTTTCTAGACAAGGAATCATGCTTTTGTCAGAAAGTACCAGAATGTTTTGACATCCTGTGAATGCAGAAAAAGGAAGTGGGTTTTGTAAAATGGACCATTAGTTTAATATAGCTCAAAGACATCTTGTATTCATGTCTTTATATGGAATTGTTATGAATTTTTGAGAATCATTCCTTATTCATGCAGTCATATATATTTCTGTAGCATCCAAGTGAACTATGAATCAGTTAAGAACTCACAACTGTGTGTGTGTGTGTGTGTGTGTGTGTGTCTCTTCTTCCGGTTCCCAGAATCGCAGAGGAGGGGGTCTGGCAAGCATTCAGAACCACTTGGTTGAACAAAACCTTACAACAACCAACTTAACTGAAAGACAAGTGATGTACACTCAAGAGGGTTGTTTTTGACAGCTTCATAATTGGCAGCTACTTTTTGCATGTGCACTTTCCGTGAGAAAGGGTATGGTCAGATTTAAGTTTGCTCATTGTTTAATCTTCATTTCATTTTAGTTCCAACATAGTTTTGTAGGTGTAATGTGATTGCATTAACTAACTTACTTTTTTCACATTTCAGGTGTCATGTAATGATTCAAATTCAAAATAAGTTTTTCAAAGTGAGAATATTTCATCAGTCTGTTCTTTCTTAAGAAAACATTAAAATAACTAACATTTTGTCGTACAACACTGACGACTTGACATTTTATCCTTGGATAATCATTTTCATGGAAATAAGGAAATAGCGCAGATTACATTTTTGTTAAGTTTTCTGAATTCATTTATTGGGATTCAATCAATTTCCATGTAATAAACAAAGATTATTCTTGAATTAGCAGTAGTCACCAACTGCCTAGCTACTCTGAACCTATAACCAATGAAACACAAAATTGAAATGAGTATAGTTATACCCTGTGCTCCATCCTCTCAACTTCCTCCTAATAATCAGTAATCTGCCAGGGCGCTGTTGGACTGCACATTCAGCCATCATCCAAAGCTGCCTTGCTGTTTCTTTATGCTGTGATTTGACCATTTCCAAGTTTACCTATGCTAACCATGTCAGCCTGGAGAGACATGCATATATGTCTAAACCACCATGTTCGTGCACATTCATGGTCATTTTCATGCACATCTGTGTGTACGCACGGTTGATAAATGAGAGCCCTTGAGTGTTTCCAGACAGCTAACTGCTGCATCTAGGTCTTCAAGTGCCACAGTCCCTGTGTGGATGTCTACAAGTTTTGTCTGTATGCTGCAGGTGATTCACGCTGGAGGGCACTGCTGAATCCACCAGGTTCTTCGCTGTGACATCAAGGCCGAGAACCTGCTGTGAACCTGCCAGCTCCTTGGATGCAATACAACCCAGGGCAAAACAAATATGGAATCACTGCTCTTGGAGAATGTTCATTCAGCGGGTTTACTTTGTAGCAAAAAAAAAATCCCAAATCATATTTATGACAAAACTATTTCATTTAACAGCTGAACATTCTGGCTTTGTAAAACACAACAAAAAAAAATTAATGAAACTGTAACGGCACGTTTTTCAGATAGAGTAGAGGGAAAAATATGGAATTACCTTGTAATTTGAATTTCTACAACAAATACCTGCACAAGTCTAGTCTGCAGACTTTAACAAGCTGTTGCTCCTGGCTGACTGACAGGAAACACGGCCCCAACAAGAGAGCTGTCAGCTGAAACAATGGAAAGAATTATAAAACTACAACAAGAAGGTAATTCAACATCGAGTGTGGCAAAAGATGTTGGTTGTTCCCAGGCAGCTTAGAGCAATTTCGAGCAAGTTCAAACTAAATGGGAAGGTTGTAAGGGAAGTATACAGATAGACCAAGGAAAAGTGACAGCACTGAAAACTCAAAGCAATAAGCCTTTAAAATAAAAAAAAATGCACAACAAAAGAAATGGAAAAACAAATTGACCGAATCTGGAGTTAATGTTTGTGACCAAACTGTAAGAAATAGGCTAAAGGAAATGGGAGTTTCATATAAAAGCCAAACGTGAACCATTGTTAACACCAAAACAGAAGAAAACAAGGTTGAAGTAGGCTAAAGAGAAGCAGTCATGGAAGTCATGTGGATGATTGGATGAAAGTGATATTCAATGAGGAATCACAAATCTCCATTGGCCAAAGAGATGATGCTGGAACTTTAGTTTGGTGCCATTCCAATGAAACGTATAAAGATGACTGCCTGAATAAAACAAGCAAATTTCCACAGTCATTGATGATATGGGGTTGCTTGTCAGGTAAAGGACCAGGAGTCATTACCTCTACAGTAAATGCACAGGGGTACATTGAAATTTTTTTCCGACATTCTTCTCATTGCAGGACTGATGCAGACTGGAGAGTTATTTTTTCATCTCTGAGGTATGGAAGGAAATCTCAGAAATGCCGATGTGCTTGATATACTTGTACCATTGTTACACACATTTAGTAGCATGTGATTGCTACTGCTGTGTTCAGAACCAGTGTATTACCAATGTAACCTATAACCAGCAGTAGTCCTGTGGTGGTCACATCTCTAGAGGTGGTAAAGGTTGTGCACCAATACAGGACATTCTTTCATTCATTCATCTTGAGCAACTGTTAATTCCGATAACGTCTGATAAATAAAATGGGACGCCAGTTCATTGCGAAACATTCAGCACTGGAAAGGGAGGCACATTTTTCTTCTTTTGAGTGGGAAACAAGGTCACAGTCATGCACATGCATTTCTACTGCATGAGCATTAGGCACTCCATAATTCCCTATAATCTTTCAATATCATACAAAATAAATGGTTATAATGGTACGTCACAAACGCACTGCACTTACACGTTGCCTTTGCTTTCAGAAATTAGATTTCATTCCAATTATTTGCCATAAAACATGATCTTGGGAGCATTCGGAGTATTTTTAATTTTCCTCCTCCACTGAAAATGTTCACAAAGCAAGTATGGGACAACACAATTTCTGTCTCAATGGCATACTATTAGCACTTGTTGAAGTTCATGGTTTTGACCACTAGGTGCAATAATAACTTTTATGAAGCCAAACCAGGGGAGAGTGTGCACCGTCTCATCTAGAAACTGGTAAGATCTGGTAAGATTTTTTTTAAACCATTTAATTTAACCAGAATGTAAACTGTATGGACGGAGTTGTGCATAACTGATCATGCATGGTCAGCAATATCCTCTTAGGTTGATTCATGTTTACATTCACGCCATTTGGCAGACGCCCTTATCCAGAGCGATTCACATAAGTGCTTTTAAGATGTTTGAAACGTTCAATTTAGTGGATAAAAACAATACACCAGCATAATAAACATGTCTGAACTTGGAGTCAGTTATATTATAATGAATGTCTGCTTTTTTTTTTTGCTTTTTTTTTTAAATGAAGTTTATTTTAAAATGTACATTTCTTTCTGATTCATTAAAAAAAAGATATAAAGCACAAAGAAAATCTGAGGTTTATCTGGCCACATAATGCACCTTAAAAGCGAGGCAGAACAGAAAGCAGACAGTAAAGATGGAGATCTGAATTAAAAAAGGAAGTCTGTGCATGTATATACAGCAAAAGCCACTGACGGTGTCCATGTTCATGTCTCCTTGGCCTAAGAAATGGGTAGTTAGTCAAAGTATTTGTTACACACATGATAAAAGTTTATATAGTCTCTCTAACTTTGATGATGAAATTACACATCCGGTCATATGTACAACATTCACACAGCAAAGTTTGCAGTAAGGCAGTTAGTCTCCAGGAACTGTGGATATCCATCTGAAATAAATTATCAAAGTGGCAATAAAATATATCAAATGACCAGTCATAAAAGGAATGCGGGATCAATTTACAACTTCTGAAACGTCCTGACTGGCTTTTCTTTTCGTAAAGAAGGCATCATATACAGCAAAAAAGCTGAACATTTATCACAGGCTGCTGAAACTGCAGTACAATAATAAGTGAATTGCAAGACCAAACTCATCACGTGTAAGTAAAGAAAAAAAAACAAAACCCAGAAATATAATAATTTAGGAAGGAACTGCTGTGTTAATCATTTTGGTGAGTACCTGACTTCTGCTCTTTAGTTTTGTTACCTTGCACTGAAATAAACAGCGATCACAGTTCCTGCTTTCCAAGGGTGCAGACTTCTATCCGGCAGAGGCCACACCAAAGCCTTTACATCCCACACATTCAATACAAAGGACACTTTATATAATAGACATAACACTTTACACAGTCAGTTTAGCAGTCCAACTTGCCATTGTGATGCTCTTCTTGTTTCCTGTTTGTTTTTGTTTCCTCTATGCCACTCAATACCTTGCAAATGCTCTAGTGGGTAACACACAACACCCACCTAAAAAAATAAAAATAAAAGAGAAGAGACCAGGATGTACCAAAGCTTCAGATTATCATGGAACTGGATAAATGTAAATGCTTACTGCCGAAGAGAAAAAAAAAAAGCCTTGCTGTAACCCAACCATGGCAGTCGTGTGAACAGGAAAAGCAGAGAGTTGTTTGGTGGTAAACTCAGAATTGCTGATCAAACTAAAAGATAACACTTCACTCCATGAACATGAATGAACACATGGGTGGAATTGAAACCCAGGCTGAGAATATATACCCCAAAAAAACTTAAGTGAAGCAGCAAATGTCCACTTGATACAAATGAAAGTCTGTTTGCTGCTCTGTTAGCATAGTATTCATAGGGATCGAAATCAGTGATGTTTAGCAGTTCCTTCAGCCCCAACACACAGTAGAGTAGAAATCGTCTCTCAGCTTATAGACGGCGCTCTGGAAGCCCAGCTCTCCTCCACACAGTTGCCTTTCCCTCAGCCAGGTGGCAGTGTAAACCAGCTGATGTGGAAACTGAACCAGCTTCTCTCTCACAGTATAATCTAGATAGTTGAGCCAGATGGAGGCATGCCATCTGCCCCTGCATCTCGCCCCATCTCCAGCCCAGAGGAGGGATCAGAGGGAAGGAGGAGGGGCCGAAGGTTCACTTAGGCCCTTTGGAGGGGGTGTCGTTCTCAGTGGACTGCCGGCCATCGTACCAGGCCTCTCGGGTGCTTTTTAGGGCTTGAGTGCGCTCCTGGTCCACTACCACGTAATCTACCCGCTCATCTGACACGGCCATACCTGTTCCATTGCTCTGCACAGCAAGAAGATTATATAATTACTGTTCAACACAGAATTCACAATTTAATCAGAAATTCCTAACTGTTCGTCAAAGAAATGACCCTAAATGTCAATACTCTTAATACACTGTAAACAGATCTAACCGTTACAGCAGTGATGCCGCAGATATACACTAGTTTAAAAAAAAATAAGGAACAAACATGAATGTTTACTTCATCATTTCGACAGGTGTATGCTCGCACCTTTCGAGTTGATTTACCAGGGTCCAGATCCAAGTCCAGATACTCGACCTTGGCATTCATGGGTGGTACTAACTTCTGAAACGAACCAAAAAGACAGTTAGTGAACACTCAACAACTGATGGCCTCTTAATATAGTCAGTGGAATGTGAACTTCACAGGCTCCAATCAGAAAGTGCAACTAAAAGCGTCAGGATTAAATCCTAGGCGCTGCCAATTGCAGCAATTCCACAGAGGGGCGTTAAGGAATACTCCAGATTGCATGTATCATCACAGACAATGTCAACATGGCTTTTTTCCTTGTACTGAGAAGGCTTTTTTTTATTGTTTCAAACTCACTTATAATGGATGCCTAAGGGCAGCTGTAGCAGGACTGATCGATCTTAATGTGGAGCATTTAGTTTTGTAGAATAATCAGGAATTAAGCTCCAAGGCCATCAACTTTAGTGAGAGATGAGACTACGTCTTGTTGCACTTAAGTCTGATAATGGATGAATACCATAAAAGCTTCAGGAAATCCTAGTGTTCCAAGGTTGAACTTTCTGATGTCTGTTTCAACGTAAAGATCCTTATTGACAACTTGGAATTCATGGTTTCGCATCACATAACAAGGAATAAAACACTTGGGGGTTACATGAAAATAATCAGTGACAGGGTGGTGTGACATGCTTTCACAGTGTCAAAATGCTGACACTAGAGACTCGTTCTACATGATCTTCAAAACCTTCACCAAATCACTGATTAGATGTTTGTTAATTGATATGTTTTCGGTCACTCATTCATATTCAATAACTGATTTATTGTTTTCAGGGTCATGGTGAATTTGGGACCAGGAGAACTAAGTGTTTTTTTGTTTTTTTTTAATTTATTTATTATTGACCTTGAATTATGTGGCGTGCCCACCATATAAGTCCCTATGAATGAGCTGTTACTATAGAAACAAGAACATGTCCAAAATTCCTGTGATTTAAATTACAGCTGGCACTACATTCATGGGTGCAATGAAGTGGTATATTTGTGCATTATAAATCTTTACACACAGAATTCAACAGCTCCCCTTAGACTACTATTAGATTTGAGTTTTTAAATTAACAAAAACATTCGGTTTTAGGCATGAAACGATATATTGCACGTCGATAAATCACGATACAAATTTATGACGATTCGACTAGATGGAAAAAAAAAAAGAACAACAAATCATTTCTAATCATCTCAAATCGTCTTTTCCTAACTGTAATGGCATTATTTAGTAAGCAGAGGCACAATAACGTATAATAGTGGGAATATATGTGATGTAGGCGGAAAGTAACAGCGAAAACCAGATCTAAAAAAGGAAAGAGCTTTTGTGCTCATTTAAAAAGTGCTTTGGCAATAAATTGAAGCATTTGTTGTACAAAGTGCCAAAGGCTAAAAATAAAAAAATAAAAAAAAAAAGAAGCAGCAGCAATTGGAGGTAGTTGTTTTATGTGTAAACTTTAACTTTGTTGGTAACTTTATTTTTAATAAAAGCAATTTTTAGTTAACAGACCATTATATTTTAAACTTTATAAAGAAAATGAAACAATATATATATTTTTTCTTTAACAAAAGGAATATTTACATTGATAAAGAATAGGAAAATAAATGTTGGATTTTTAACTTTATTTTAAATTTTCTTTTTTCCCAAAAATATCATGGAACAATCTAATTGTGAACCCGATATCGTGAATCGAATCGTGAATTGGGTGGATCGTTACATGCCTATTCAGTACTTTTCTCAGTAAAGGTACAATGTCAGCATTCTTGTTTGTGTTAATCACATCTAAATAAACTACAGATAAAGTAAATAAAAATTAGAAGGAAAAAAACAAAACAAATAAACACTGGAGAATTCCTTTAAAATTGACATTAGAATGACAAAAATACAGAAATCATGAACATGGACTAAGCACTAAAAGACAGTGAACATCTAGATGAGAATTCATCTAACGAACAAATCTACTGAAACATAAAATGACATCTTCATTAAAGGTTTTGTGCTGACATTCACAAGTCCTCGAGTGCACCGTTAACTATACTGTCTTAATGTGGGGAAAAATCTATGAAAACAAACTGGTCCATGTCCATACTGGTTACGATTAAGTGCTAGCCACCCTGCTCACCTCCTCAAGGTGTTCTAGACCCACCACCTCCCTCTTAACCGGGGTGATGGGCACTGTGCAGTAAAAGGACTCCTCTCTACAGAGCGGTGGAACAGCGAGAAGAAGGCAGGGGCAGCAAAAAAGATGGTAAGGACGGGGGAAAAAAGACAACGACAACAAAGCTTGAGAGAAACTGGAAGACAGGGTATCATGATGACAAGCAATATAGGAGGGCAGAAGTTAGGAAAGATGACAAAACGACAAGAAAAGAATCAAGAAATAAGTAAATATGCTGTGAGAATTTGGCGGAAAAAAAGAACACACACTGAACCTGCCTAGTCACATGAAGACTTTGAGGCAGTGCTGATGTTATCCCTAAAATCTCTTACAATACTCCAATCACATTAGCACGTCCTGACATCTTTAATATATTTTCTGAAGTGTATATGTTTTAGACCGCATATAAAGTCTTCATATGACCAAAAAACAAAATGGGTCCAAACAAACAAATTAGATTCAGCAAATACATGCAACAGCAAAGGTTACGAGAACCCAAAGCCTCTGGTGGAGCAGGAGTGTGAAGATGGGAACTGACTCGCTCTGTACTAGAAGAACAGAAGGAATGAAGGGACAATAAGAAGATAAGAGGTAAGAGGAGTCCTTCTGCCCATCACTGACTACCTCAGTACAGAGGAGTTTGCAGTAGAAACGGTTTCTTGGACAGTCATTACAACACCTGTATAATCTATCGTTTAAATATTAGATCATTGTAATCATCGAGAAGGTTGTGGAGAACCAAGGAAAACTTTTGATATTTTCTTAAACCCCACCTTAAACGGTCATACAGCACCAACCAATAATCATTCATTTAAAATGATTCAGCTTTTAAAATTCTAAAAATGTTTTGAGGTAAAAAGATTTTTTTTTTTTTAAATAAGAAGGATGAAGAAACGCTGTGGTGCTGTGGTTACATACTGGTTCATCTGCAGGCATATTAGGATACTGCATGGCGACATAATTCTCATCCCCTTCCTCGGAGTCGGTGCTGGAGGCGGTGCTATGCACCGAAGGTGGCCTGGGAACCGTGTGGAACCTGGAGGGGCTGAGGACCACAACAACCTTTACACTGCTGCTTTCATTTGGTACACGCAATCAGGTGTAACCACAAACACACTCTCTCTCACTCTCTCACACACACACATGCGCACGCATGTAAAATCAATTCACATTCCCACATTAATGTTCAGGATGCATTAATCTGTTTGGATAACCATGCTCTGCTAAGCCTCAGCAGTTTGAAATAAAAGCAGGCAGAAATTGAGAAAGAAAAGTACTATTTACCATTATCACTTACTCATTGGTGAGCAATCGAGTGTGAAATGAGTGTGAAACAATCCACAGAATGTTCAGAGGCTCTATCATGAGTTAGGACAACACTACCATACTGGATGAGTGGTTAGTTATGGTGCCATGCAGAACCCTGCCATGCGTTGTTCAGCAGCAGCCGGGTCAGTGGCCATTGGCATTGCATTAGCTCACAGGTAACTGGCTGATGCTGAAACGTGATGGCGTGAGTGCAACTTACTCCCGGGTGAAGGACTTGGTGATGGGCGAGCGCACTGGCGTAATAAACTCCTCACACTCAGGGAGTGGTTTGATGTCCAAAGGGGCCGGCTTGGCTAGAATACAGGCACCAAAATCATGTTACACTGAGAAACTGTACAAGACAAACAATTCAAAGCTTACATATGGGTTACAAGATTTCTCACTGTACACCCTTTAATTAGGTTTAAATAACATCAAAGAAGCAGCAATCACATAGATTCATCATGTACGTGTTAAACTTGACAAGTTCTCCAGACAAAAAAAAAAGTCGCATCCGTCATGTATTTCCTAATACTTGATTTAGTCTTTCTTCGCTGTAATCGCTGCACCAATCCTGCCCAGAAGTGTCCTGAGGCAGCTCCAGTCAATTTTACCTCTAGACAGAGTTCATTTCTGTCAATTTTAGTTCACTCTTCCATGCGAAAGGAATGCTAAAGGCGGATATGACAAAAAATAAGGTCACGTTATGATTCTGAGAAGACATCTCTGATACAACATATGTATCATGATATACTGGTCTCCCAGCAATACAGTAGTGTTGCATTTTAAAAAGTTATAAATATCTATTATTAATAAACCTTTGGTTCTGATATTTCGTAATTATTTTAAAATGTTCCATTTTGTATTTAGGTCATTTATATTACTTATTATATTTTTTTACATTATATTGTGTCCGAAACAAAGACACCTAAAAAAGAAAAATTGGTTAACATTTTTTTTTTTTTTACCATTTTAAAGATAAATACAAAATTTTAACAGCAATGCAAATGTGTTTTGCACTTTTTTGTATTATAATAATGTGCAATTCTTGTTATTTTATTTATATTACCATATATAGTTACCATAATGAATAAACTCAATCACATTATCTGCTTCTAGTTTGCAATGATAAAAAAAACAAACAAACAAAAAAGATAGCTAGAACTGGATTGTGTCATTTTATAATATCACATCACCCAACTCTACTGTATGCAATTAAGATTGATTTTATTGTTCCAAATAATCCCACAGGTTTTCTAAGGGATTGCGGTTTGTTGATTTTTCAGGCCAGTCGAACCCCACAGTCATCGTACTGTAATGCGAGTGTGTCAGTGTTGTGTTCTGCTTGGACTTGATGGATATTCTGACTAACTGACTGAGCACATGCTTTCGTAGAAATCGCTGCTGTTGGTGAGTGACTAATTTTTTGTCAGGGGAGCTTATTGAATAGTATACTGTTATATAGAGGACCTATTCTTTGTTTTTAAGTCCCATGAGACTCCATGTTGAAGTGTTTTAGCAATCTAAACAGATTAGCACTACACAAAAGTGAATGACGTGTGGTAGGACTGGGCAGAAAGTCCTACTGAACAGTGTGATGTGACTCTTTTTTTGTCTGTAGGGGGAGCTGCTGGCTGAATCAGGCTGACTTGGTACAATAAATGTAGCAAATTAATCACCCATAGTCTTCAGATCCGTCATTGTATTAGTGTTTTAAGATTTAAAAAAAAAAAAATTAAATAAACCTAGTCATGACCACTGGAAAACTGTGGTCTATATAAAATATCTATATATAATAACTGGAAAAGCAAAAAGCATACTCTAAAAAGCAAAGTCTTCAAAGCACACTTTCAAATCATTAAAAAATATAGCACACAGCAATATTAAAAAAAATAAATAAAAATCAGCAGCAGAAGAAATCATATCCCCCATCATATCAACCATATACCGTATCAATTTCACAGTAATCGCTCTCACAACTGGTCCTTATAAGATGAGAATTCCACCATCTGGCAACCGTGGCAGAGACCACTTTTCCCATAGCTAAACAGCATCGTCTGAAAGCTATACCGTCTGGTGCCAACATGCGAAGACACAGATAGCACGCACTACTTATCAGCATTTCAAAGCTCTTAGCTGAGGTTATTAGGAACTTAACACTTTAACTTGTAACACACAGACAGGCTAGCATGAACAACCTCGCAGACACACTCACTCAGAGTCACCCGTCTTTACGCTGAGCTGCTGATCCTGAGGTTAACATGTATGGAATTCGTGTAGTAGCTCGTCAGTGATTACATAATGATCACGCATACAGTGGCTTGCAGAGGTATTCACCCCTTTGAACTGATCACGTTTTGGGAACCGAATGGAAATTGCTGGCTTCTCTGACTGACCTCCTCGGTCACTTCTATATAAACACTCTTTTATATACTTTTGATATTTAT
>JAQMYM010000038.1:1252818-1268183 GCA_030014255.1 Parauchenoglanis ngamensis | reverse complement strand
AGAAAGAGAGAGAGAGAGAGAGAGGGAGGGAGAAAGAGAGAGGGAGAGGGAGAGGGAGGGAGAGGGAGAAAGAGAGAGAGAGAGAGAGGGAGGGAGAGAGAGAGAGGGAGGGAGAAAGAGAGAGGGAGAGGGAGAGGGAGAGAGAATATTGCATGGCACTATTTTGCACACAGGTCAACTCCAACTCATTATGTGACTTCTGAGGTCAGCTAGTTGCCCCAGCACTAACTGCATTTAAACCCAGTTGGGGTGGATACTTATGTAATCATAACTTGCACTAATTTTATTTGCAAATTTCAATATTGTTTTTTGGTCAGTTCCAGATTGCAACACTACAAAATTTGAAAAAGCTTCAAGGGGATGAATACTTATGCAAGACACTGTACGGCACAGTTGGTGTGTTAGTATTTGTGAGTGTTTTGTAATTATTAGTATTATCCTTCACTTAGCCCAAACCAACTTTAAATCCCTCTGCTTTTTTTTTAAACTTGTTTATTAATTGTAGAAAAAACCATCCATTCACCGTGTATAATCTACAGATAACATGACGTCTGACTCTTGTTCAGCTGAAACCCTTGGCTAAGGTACATGTGGAGAACAGTTCAGATGACAGACAGATAGACAACAGAGAAGAACAGAGTGTAGACACAGTGGCGGTCTGTGCGGGTACCTACCCTTACGACGTCTTGAGAAATCACCTATGGTTTGAGAGTCGGTTCGCTCAAGAACAACGGGCCGATTAGCTCTGATTATTTTAGGACTTTGACCTGATTGGTGAAAGAAAACTTGTTTTTGTTACATGCCTCTCTTGCAATAATGAACTTTTTTTTGTATCTGTATTTAAAAACAAAACAAAACAAAACAAAAAAACCTCGCCCTCATGCAGAGTAGCAAAAGCATGGCCACCTCCTCCTCTCCCTCCTCTCCTCTACACTTTCTTACAAGTTCACTGCACACATATTTATCACACTGCTGCCATGGCAACAACTCATCATGCACTTAAGTCATGCAAACAGGCAGGGCTTCCCCTGAAGCTCGGGGCATAACAGCATGCACGGAGTTAAACACACTTTGGAAGTACAGAACGAACGACGACGGCACGCAGCGATGTGGGCTCGGACGCACGGCAGAATTTAAGTATGTTCCACGCCCACTCGTGGTCATGCCCCGATCCTTAGCACAGAACAGCAACAGTGAAAGCTACAGCAATCGACACAGCAAGAGCGGGAGGAAAAGAGACACAAATCTGCTACAATCCGTGAGGAACTACACACAGACCCAAAGAAAGACAGAGAACTTCAACTACACACTGGACATCGGATACAAGACAGTAAGAGAGACAACTCACGGAGACAGGTGTGAAACGGAAGACTAAAAGGCTAGATGAAAAAAATTAAAAGAGCTAAAAGACATTCCAAATTGCTGGGCATACACTGTACAGTTTACATCCCTTTTCCAACCCCCCCAAATTCATACATGATTGTATGAATTTTTATCCTCAGCAGATTTACTAATCAATTCCTCCAAGTTATAACCGGATTTTTTATTTATATTTTTTTAAATATGTGCATCGCGCCTAGTAAAAACAACATCAAGAACGTGGTGCAAAAAAGCATTACATGTATGCGTTTTTTGATTAGCTGATAAAGTCTTTACATCAGGACACCCCTAAAGCTCTCATTACGAATGAGCAGGATTTTGTTTGGAGATCACCGAACCTGCAAGGAAGCAGGAAGCAGGAAGAAAAAAACACGCTCGGTTTATTTCATCAGGTGTCCAAAAGCTAAATCTTACTTTCAGATGTTATGTTGCACAAGAGCCTGGCTTATTTTTTGGTCAATATTTTAATCATCTGATTATTAATGATAACATCATAAAATAATGTTTTTGGGAGGGACAAAGCTTACTGAGATACAGGGAGAAACTAAATTAGACAGTTGGTTAGTGGTATAAGTAAACTAACACCTTAACAATGCGTCTTGTTATTAAAAAAAATAATAAAAACACCACGAAGGACACCATGTCACGGTGTTCTTCACCCCCACACCACCCGTTACTTGGTCTATCCCACTGTGTATGGTTTTACTTCTTTATCCCATCATGATCGAGCACATACATATAGAGAGTGAGTGTACACATCGTAGGCTTTGGAGGTACAGGACAAGGGATTCAAATGTCATATGCTAAAAAAAAAAAAAAATAATAAAAAAAGTTTCTAAACTTCTAAACAGTGTATGCCAGATTTAAGAAAACAAAAACACCCCAGATCAAAGAATACAGGAAAAAAAGAGAGAGAAAGAGAGAGCGCGAGACGGAGACAAACGGCAGCGAGACACACAGAAAGTGCAGCCTGTGATTATCCAATGAAAATGCCACACCTCTCCCAGCGCAGCTCATCCAAGCTAACGAACACCGCACACGCGCCAAAAACATAAGCGACAATCTGCACTGAATTAGTAAGCAATGTGGCAAAGCAAGAGAAAGAGATTTGTAAGGAGAAGGTCACTGTGCCTGGCCCATGATTACACCACCAAATATTACACTTCCTCAGTATCTCGGCAGAACATACAGCACAATGTGACGGCATGAAACGCTGCGCACTATGTATTATTTTCCGCAGCTAATTTTTTTTTCTTAATAAAACACATCGCATTGATTGATAGCAGGCTCTTCCTATCAAAGAAGGCTTTGAGAAGGAGACAATGGGGACAGAGGTGACCGCTCCAGGCTAACAGCACGGTCAGGCTGCCTCATACCCAGAGATCTGAGACGCAGCACAATAGCCCTCTTTCATTAGTCAGGTCAGATGCTAAGAGCTAACAAAGGCAAGAGCCACTGCAACACGAGCAGGATGGGAACGCTGCACTGGCTGAAAGGTTTCTTTCTCTAGTGCAGGTGTCCTGGATTAAACTGTGGAGAGACGCTGGGAGCTAGTGCTACGTTAGGGACTGAAAACTCAATGTGAGTAGCGTTAGTACCGGATTACCGATAAACTACGGAGAGAAGAGAGGTTCATAAACATGGGCCAGCACACATTAGTAGGAAATTTGTGGAAAAACTATGAGCATGACCGTTATACTAGCAGTGAAGATAGACAGATGCAAGTCTTACTAGATTACATTTATTTATTTTTTTTTTACCAGCCAATTTCCCAGCATAGCCAGACACATCTAGAGCCAGCCCCATCACACGCACACACACAAATAGCTCACCTTTGCGGTCAGGTTTGAGATTTCGGTCAACAGGTGGCGGTTGGCAGTCGGTGATGAGCACTGGTCTCCGTGGAGGTGTTTTGGGACTTGATCTGAAACCCATGTGAGCCGGAGGAGGCACCTGCTTCCCCAGGGAAGGAAACTCCACTGTGCCCGGGGTCATAGGCACATAGTTGGGCTCCTGAATAAGCTCGGAAAGGCTACCTGAACGCTGATGTGGAGGAGAATTTGCACTCATAGGCACGTAGTTTTCATCCATCTCCTCGGTCGAGGTGCTCCCTACAGGCAGCATGCCTTTATTTTTCTGTAGGAGGAACAGGTCAAAGAGTCGCTGTTATTTCTCCAGCTTGAGACAAGAACACGTACAACACTGCTAACCAACACTTATCCGAAGCGATCATGAACTGTACAATTATTTTAAGTATCTTTTGCAGAAAGACTATTCATTATAAATATCTTTAGATTACAAGTAACAGCTTTTATTCTTACAAAATAGTTGCTGAAGGGTTCGTTGAACTCGAATGAACAGTTTCTGTCTGAAGGGAAAGATCTGGGTATATCATAACAGTCTTGTGATCCATAATCTGCAAGAATGGGTAAAAAAAATAAAATAAAATAACTAAATAAGAAAACATTTACACCAGTACAGACTCACAAAACACTCTCGGAATCTGTAAAGAATTACAGACAATTACATCAATCAATATCTCTGAATATTTTTACCCTGAATACCTAAAATCTTGCTAGCCAAATATCATGTCCTTGCAGTGGGAATGTTTTTTTGTTTTTTTTTGGTTTTTTTTACAAAAAAAGGTGTTCGGTAGCATCGTACTGTAGAGAAATGGACATAAGCCTAATCAGTTCAGTTTCTAATCGGATACCGTGACTTCCCGTGATGCTGCAGAGGGAATGAAAAGCAAAGTAATTTCCCCCCTTTTACACTTTTAACCAGACTTTAAAATGTTAGAACCTTCCTTCTGGTACATGGTGCAAATTGCAGTTTCTGTTCCAGCTTTGATCTCATTCAGACTGAGAGAGATTTGAATTCATAACCTTTGCGCAGGCGTGAGGAATCCACAGGGCCGATGGTGTTGCTCCGTAGAGCTTTGCTTCCTCCCGGCCCTGAAGGCACACAGTAGTTTGAGTCCGTCTCAGACACCGACCTAGGTACCACGTAAGTGTCTGTGGGTGAGCGATCAGCCGCCGGCCCCGCTGAGGGTTTGGGCGGCCGAGGAGGTGGCACTACGTCTGACGCCGAGGCCTCCACCACCCCGGCTGTACGCGGCACCTGGTAGGTGCAGTTGCTGCCAGGTGTGGGTGGGATGTCGTAACTGACGGACATTTTCCTGAGCTGAGCCTCAAGAGAAGGCTTTCGTGCGGGCGTGTTGAAGACGTAGACGTCGGCAGCATCGGAGTCGGTTGTGCCCGACAAGGATGCACTTTTGGGCAGCAGCACTGTGTCCTGAGACCGGCTGCGTGGAAGTTGGTACACAGCCTGCGCCTCCATTGACACACTGGCCCCCCGCGCTGGAGGCGAGTCATACAGAGGGGCATGTTGAGAAGAGAAGAAGCCGTTGACTGATGCATGCTTGGCTGTGGAGGTTGAGGAAGTGGGCGTGCGGTGAGATGGGAGGTTGTCGTTGCAGTCCGGCTCCGAAGAGGTAGACTTGGAGCAGTCGTGTCTGAAAGAGAAAACAGGATTGCGTTCAGCCTTCAGCTGCTTTTTAAAGACTTCGGAGTTCCAGTATTAAAACAATAATCTACAACACAGGAAGGGCAAAAATGTACATACGAGTTAAAAACACACCGATGTTTTTTGAATGCGTATCACAATCACCACTGTGCAGACAGCAGGCGGCATCAAATGCTCTTATTTTAGCTATATATATACACACACGCATCCGATTAGGTTTTAGTTTGGATTTCTTAACTGGCCAATAACAGAGTTAGTAATTCATCATGCATGCAGGTGCCTGTGCGCATATCTAACAATATCTTTAAAGGTTTACTGTACTTATACATGTAGAACGTGTGCATGTGCAGGTATGAGAAGGAAACAAGTCAACAGGGTTACATGAGAAAGTTATTTTGAAATATATGTGCATAAAAATGCCAACCATTTGTTCCGTTTTGTTTTTTAACTTCGATAACCATGATATAACTAACCACAATGTAGATACTTCAGTTTCAGTACGCCATTTCTGACTCGACTCCACTGTCGCTGTTCTAAGGCTGTGAAAGGGATGGTGGTATTTCAATATTTTCATTTATTTTATTTTTTTTAAACCACATGTCACACTGCACCATATAACAGCAACACAAATTGGGACATTGTGCACACAAATTTGAGCCGAGTGTAGAAATTTGTACTTGGTGTCATTGGTTAAAGGTTGTTCAGTCCATGCACAGAAATGTGTGTCCTCAATCATCACAATCTCTTTGATCAGTTATCCATCACACCACACACACACACACACACCGATGCTGTGCACTCACAAACTTTCAGGAGGAGCAGTCTTGCTCTCACATTCCTCCAAGAGCAGGTATTCCTGCTCCAGCCTGCTTTGAGACAGACCCACATTTGCACTATAGTGCACACACATACACACACACACACAACAGTGGACAGGTCATGGATAAATGCATGTTCCTTTAGTTTCAAAAATAACCTCAGATGACACTACAACACTAACACTGTAGTGGAAACACTAGCATTATGACACAAGAAGGTCAGGTAACTGATTACTGACTGGAATATGTAACTGGTAACGCGTCTTAGACCCAAGACATTCACACAGCATCACTTACAGTTTCAATTTATAAAACAAGCCACAAGCCTGCAAAGCAGCTTTAAAGTACCCCAGTTCTAAAAACTAAGCCACGAAAAATGGTTTAGAAACATCTTTATACCTTTGTGTTCATTAAGGAAATTGTCACACTGTATTAGCGGCTAATTTTCTATCATATACTAGGGTTCAGCAGAGGAATGGCTGACGCCCCCCACATAGCATCCGCTAACGTAGGAGCAGAGCGTTCGTCCAAATGGAACTTGATTCAACTTTGCGAATTTGTCAGGTTAGTGTATCCTAGGAATGCTTTAGGCATTTTGACCAATTAAAGCGGTAAGCTTCTTTTAAGGCTGGATGTCTGACGCGGTACATTTCTATCTCTACTGCCTCCATCCTCTTGGCACGTTCCTAACGTTCATATACACAACAGCTATCAGCTGACCAAAACTAAATCAAACAAACAGCTATTTGTGGCTGAGCAGTGCTGCAAGTTTTGTTCTCAAAGCCACTCTCTCTTTCAGCTTATAACAGCATGATCAGTCCTATATATAACCGTGTGCAAAGATTTCATAACAAGCGTTCCTTTCAGTTGCAACACCGCCTCGGATGCTTTAAAATGGGCGATTTATACTGCGGAGCTCTGAAACTCATATTTTTAGACTAGGTTCTCATACCATGACAATTTCATTTCATTACCATGGGTTAGACTCATCATTTCATTTTCAACGGTGCCTGCTTGCTTGTTTCATGGACATCCATCGGCATTCCAAGTGCTCGAATGTTTACAGTTTACAGGACGTACTTCTGACAGACTTTAAATCACCACAACTATCCATAACCATAAACGCAAAGTCTTTTATTCCGTCTATAAAGTCAAGCTGGAACTTGTGAAAGACACAGTGGTGTGATCTTACCCATGGCACTGCACTCCAAACGGTTTCTCTAACTTCAAGATCAAATCAGCACTTTATTCTAAAACTAAAAGGCATACGATCATTCACCCACCCTTTTATAACAGCATTTACCCATCCACCCACCTAGCCATATAATCTATGCGTTAGATCTGTGAGTGCTTTTGCAGCTTCTCATCCAAACATCCTCCCTTCCTCTTCTTACCTGCTGGGCTCGGGTTTCTTGCTCTCACAGTGAAGCAGCAGCAGGTAGTCCTGTGTGTCGTCCAGGCTGGAGGAGGAGTCCAGGTGTCCAACGCTGACTGGCTGATAAGGAGGGGGCACGCTGGGCAGTGCAGACGATCCCATCTGCCCAGATCGAGGAGGTACATCCACCACCAAACCTGCAGCCACTGAAGCCTGCTGAGACACCTTCGCCGAGTCTACAAACACACACAAGACCAGATAAACTCACCCAGATTGGTTTGGGTTCAGGATGCTAAACACAGTCCTAGAAGAAAATAATGTCAATAACTTCTATATTTTAATAAATGTCCAATGATGCTATTAGAGCAACTCCCAGACTAACAATAAAACTGGAACAATTAGTGGATCATCTTGAAGAGGCGGCTTTCTACTGCGAGAACTGGGATAAATCATGAGCCGCTAGAGGATTCTTCACTAATTTGAAAGACAAATGGTGCTTCAGTAAAAGCAACTAGATCACTAATGCGGCTTGTCAAAATGACAAGTTTTACATGGAAGACGTGCTTTGATTTGAATTCTTTCAACACTACCCAGATACCAACAAGTGAACAAAGGGGAGAAAAAACATGTTAATTTGACTCAAATGTTCAAATTATATTATGAGAAAAAAAAAAGAAAATCACAATTCTCCACAATCCCTGAAGACCTTTACATAACTAAGGCTCTTCCTTTTTCATTTTAGTTTCCCCATTCCGCTTTCATGCTGTGTAACGGCTCGTGACTTTGCGCTGTGTAAATCAATTTTACTTGCCATTTGCTGAGAAACTGCTAAGAAACTAGTTTGCCAACAGTTTTATTGTTATCCACAAAAAGAATTTTGAACACTAAAAAGGAAAGCTAATCAATTTGAACATTTATAACTTCTTTAATTTTAAAGATTAAGTACTAAAGTTTTACCATCTACCTCACTAAAATATTAACATTGTTATAAATGAAATAAAAATTTTTTTTTAAAAAAATAGCACAATACCCCCAATATCACATTTAACACAATATATATTTATACCAGTATATCCATGCTATTTTGATAGTCAGATTGCTCGGTCCTAATCATAACTAACCCAAATGCTTAAACGTGTCACAGACCTGTAGTTTTGCGTGTGTTATGAACGGACTCATGCCCACTGACCATGCTGTTACATCGGAGTCTGTAATTTCTCATTTGATAGCATGTTCGCAATTTATTTTCACTCTTATGTTCACAATTTTTTTTTTATTACACCCTCAGACTAGCTCCACCTTCTGGACTTGACTGCTTATGACCGTTTTTAGTCAAGAACAAATTTTCTACAATGCTGTAGGATCTGGATGAGATTTTACTTTAGAAAGTATCTTTATTTAAAAAGCATCCATGTACATATGAATGTGGCCAAAGTCATTTCAATAAATTGTGCATTGATACTGATATTTAAAACACTACTGAAGATTAATGCTGAATGCCTGGAGGAGCCCGCTGGACTACACTGGCCTGAAACACTGCGGGCGCGCAGTCGTGTTTACGGGTATTATACTGCATGAAGATTACACACGGTACTGTGGCTCGGACTCGTTTCTCATGGAGCTGCCATGAGTCATGCTTCTGAAGGGCAGCACACGTCTCTATGTACCTGAGAGAATGTCTCACGCGCATGCACGCACGCACACACACAGCTGAGTCAAGGACAATTTCAGTGCATCATCATGCTCAAAAAATTCTGTGAAAATGAAAGTGTTCGTATAACATGTAAATACAAATGTTTGCGATTGCCATCTTTTACAGGTGAATAAAACAGCTCTTGTTCGTCTCTGGAAATTATATCTCTAATAAAAGGCCAGAGTCTTTTTTTCCCCCCAGAGGAGCCTATTCTCAAAGCCTCTCTATGTGGACTCGCTAATCAAAACTCCACAGCTTTTCACCAACACACACAAAGTCTTGATCCAACTAAGTGCAGGCTTCTCAAGGCTGACTGAGTCAGGAGTATTGCACTCTGTTGCTCTGTCTATCCTCCATTCTCCCCCCTTGCGCTCTCTCATCCCCCCACTCTGTTTTGTCAGGCAGAGCTGCTGATTCATCGCAGCGCTTGGAAAATCCCCTCTCCATGCCCGCCTTCCCACCACTCAGTCTACTGTGCTAACAAAGCTATGCTACATGCTGCAGGGCTGGGGATCAGCGCGGGCTGAGAGCGCTCTCCTTTAGCTGGAGACAGGGACAGCCACTAGATGGCCTTGTCCCCATCAGCCTCCACAAACCAGTGAATATACGATGCATCTTGGACAAAAACTGACACGTTACTGACATGTCAATAATATCATAACAGTGGTGTTACTGAGACGTAATAACGGTGTTACTGACATTGACAAAAATGTGTCATTAAATATTAAATGGCATTAAATATGTAGGTAGAGAGTAAAAAATGCAAAGGGAATGCATGACAGTAATTCATATTAAAATGCACGACGCGCATGAAAAGAGAAAGAAAGAAAGACAGACAGATGGAAACAAAGAAAGGCAGGCTTGCAGTGGGAGCAGAGTGAAAGTCCCCGCATACCTGGCTATTTAGGAAGCTGGGGTCGGCAGAGTTCAGGGTCAGCCATGATGCGGCACCCGGGAGTAGCTGAGATTCAACCTCACAGCACACAGAACACTAACCGCTGTACCACCACTGACTAGCTTACTGTTTTTCAAAATTGTGGTGCCCGAGTGAGCGGAGCGTGTGAGGCTGAAACTAGATCAGACCAGAATCCACACGTAGCTTACGATGACTTTTCCAACTGCTCTCGTCCATAACATACACAATGCCCTCCTGAGTCTACAGTCATCTTTAAATCCTCTTTTTGCTTTAATCTCCTGGACATGGTCACACCGTCTGTGCGCATGCACATCTATTGTCCAGGATCTCAGTGTGCTATAGGAGTGCGTGTAGTCACATGTGCATGGTCTTAAACTTGTACACACATGTCAGTAAGGCATAAAGCTCCAAAGCTGAGCACCTCACACACGCTCTGCCTTCTAGAAACCATATTACGCGCATTCACCTGTGCACAATGTTGACATTATTGTGATCAGGACTAACCTGAGGTGTCAGTATAACCAGCATCTCATTACATCTAAAAAGCCATCAGGATGCAGGCAGTTAGAGACAAACACTACACGCTCTCACAGATGTGGAGGCTTGAGAATAGAGCTTCGCTTTTGTCCACTGCAAAGTCACTTTGACCCTTTAATTCTGCAATGAGTTAAACTGAGAAAGTTTCTCGTGCATCACAGAAACCGGTAAAAATATGATGTTACAATTGCAACAAGGTAATATTGTTTTATCATTTAAATCATGAATTCTAATTATTAAAAAGTTAATTACTGGCAAATTGATGTGGTACGAGAGGAGTCAAACACTTCATGTCTTGCTGTTATAGGGAAATAATGATCATTTATTCTCCACTTACAAAATTGCTTAATGTATGTTAATTAATTAATGATATTAGAGTTTATTCAGAGATATTTTAGGTTTTCAAAGGTCATTTGGACAAAACAGTGGAGGAAATATGTTTCAACAGACTTACACAGGGCATCTAAAAGTACACACACTAAAAGTATGTAGAGAGCCTTCCTAATGCCGGAGTTCAGGGGTTTTAGCCGCACCCACTGCTAGCAGGTGTATAAAACCCAGCACATAGCCACGGCAGTACAATACATCACACTGAAGAGCTCCGTGACCTTTAACGCGACTCTGTCCTAGGATGCCATGAAGCGGTAGACCATGCAAACTCTAGAAGCAACATCAGCACAAGTACTGTGTATCAGGAGCTTCATGCAATGGGCTTCCATGGCTGAGCAGCTGCACACAAGCCTAAGATCATTACATGCAATGCCAAGCTATGGCTAGAGTGGTATAAGGCATGCATCACCACAGGACTCTGGAGCAGAGGAAACGTGTTCTCTGGAGTGATGAATCATGCTTCACTGTGTGGCAGTCTGATAGACGAGTCTGGGTTTGGAGGATGCCGGGGAATGCTTCCTACAGGACTGCATAGTAACGATAGTAAGGTTTGGTGGTGGAGGGATGATG
Organism: Parauchenoglanis ngamensis; assembly: GCA_030014255.1. Lineage (NCBI taxonomy): Eukaryota > Metazoa > Chordata > Actinopteri > Siluriformes > Auchenoglanididae > Parauchenoglanis > Parauchenoglanis ngamensis. The sequence goes on along the minus strand of JAQMYM010000038.1, from coordinate 1,256,979 downwards.
CTCTGGGGATGTTTTCAGGGTTTGGGTCCTGAAAGGTAAAGTTAATGTTTCCTGTTCCTGAATGATGATGCCCAGGTCCATAAAGAAATGGCTTAATCAGTGTGGTCTGGAGGAACTCCAGTGACCCGCACAGAGCCCTGACCTCAACCCCACTGAATACCATCGGGATGAACTGGAATATCGATTGCACATGCGATCAGTGTGCAACATTCAATCGATTACACAACATCAGTGCCTGATCCTACAAATGCTCTTACCGAATGTGCATAAATTCCCACGGACACGTTCCAAAATATTGTCGAAAGCCTTCCCAGAAGATTTAAGGCTGTTATAGCTACAAAGTGAGGCCAAGTCCATATTAATGTCCATGGATTTACAACGGGATGTCCTACAAGCTACAAGCTCGATGGCCAGGCTTCCACACACGTTTGGCCACACTGTGCAGCTTTAAACGGTCTGATTTTAAATAGTATTTAATTAGTAAAAATCGCTCTGGAGTGTGTGCATGCCTGTATGTGCGCACGCGTGCGTTTGACTTACCATCTGTGTCGGTGGGGTTGAAGCCACAGATGTCGCAGATGCAGCGGACCCACTTGTTCATCTCCTCCTCAGTGTCAGCCACCAGGTAGAAGACTCGGTCGATGGTCTTGATGTCGAAGATGAAGCTGTGCTCCAGCTCCTTCTTGTTGAAGCTGAGCCCAGCGTCCACCTGCTCGCACAGGTTCAGGTCGATCACTCGGATGGGCTTCTTCACGTGGTCATTTTTGTAGTACTCCAGCACGTCCGGGTCTCCCGTCAGTCTTCCACTGCGCAGAACGAACCACCGTTTCTTCCATGCCTTTGGTGCAAGACAAACACGCAACAAAGGTTAGTTTCATTTTCACATTTACTCAGTCAAGTCTTTGTATATACTTCTCTACCAGGGACTTTCTCTAAATATCCTGCTACGGTCGAAGCCCATATTCCGGAACAGCTCCGTTTACCCACATTCCATGGAAAAAAAGAATGGATCAATCATGGAGGAAATGGATTATATGAAATCCATCTACATCGCATTTAAATTCAAACTTAACTACGTTAGTCTGTAAACAGCGCCGGCATTGTTTAGCAACCGTAAAAAAGGAAGCTTCATGGTCTAGACAGGCTGAACTAAACAAGTAGCTGCTATTTAACGGTTAGCTGCAAAATTCAGCTCATTTAACACTAGCATTAAAACTACAGCAAGCATATTGTGAGATGTTTCAGTTCCAGACAGGTCATTACATTTCAAGTCGGGTCAGGACATTTAACCGCAGTCTAGCCGCTGTGAAAGAAACAGAGACACAGCTGTGAAAGAAGACGGACAGATACACAGACCGACACGAAGTTAACCCAGTGATGGAATGTGAAGGCCGGCAAAGGCTAGAAGGTCAGTGCGGCTCCTCTGATGCGGTCCGGTGAAATGCTAAGTGGTAGTTTTACCCAGACCCAAAAGCAGCTCACTCTGCTCTTGTAAAGAACATGACTAGAAACACTGCTCTTCTTCCCACACATTCTCTGCTCCAACTCACCACACATCCCACGACGCACGCACGCGCACACACACACGCGAAACCAAACGGCAAAACTGAGAGCTATTTCCTCAGAAAGAATGACGAGGCAGATATAGAAACCTTAAAATCTCACCGGTCACATATCCAGGAATTCAAGAAGGGGATTGTTTAATATAAAGGCAATCCTTTTTCACTGGTCTACAGCGAAAGTAACATTCAGACGGGGGAAGCTTTCTGGATGTTGGAGTAGTTATAACGGATTCACTACGAATAATAATAAGCAATCACAGATGGGATTGACACCTTACTATCTTATATGATTTATTTTATACTCTTTGATCTGTACCGGTTTTGAAATTGCATTTCATTAACTTGAGTGTTTTTGGACAGTGCTTTGGTCAAAGGTTGTCGTTTTGAAATGCACTTTGCGAACAAACTTGACTTGATTCATATGTTTAATGTAATCTTTTTTCTCAAGCCCAAAAAAAGCATCACTTCTCGGCCAGATTTGGAGGACAGAAAAGCTTCCTGTAAAAAAAAAAACAAACAAACAGCATGTATAATCGTAGAGGATATATTATCTGGAGGTATTTCTACTGGTCCTTTTATAGTAGGTAAAAGACAGAGTAATGTAGTCTGTAAGAATAAAAAGATATGATACCTCTAGACATACCACTAATCCAGTCCAAATAGGGCTCTACTTTGTATTTTGCCAGAATGTAATGTGAGACAGAAATAAGACATAATGGGATTATGTAAGACGGAGTGTCTTAAGTCTTATGTGTTCTGTAGCATAATCATTCCCTTAGTTTATATTCTGTAGCACCATAATCTTTCAAGTCTGGAAGCAAAACGTGTGCCTTTAAGAGCTTGGGTATGTCCGTCTTACTTACTTCATGTTCATCGCTATAATAACTTGAGTTCGTTTCATGAGCTGAACGTTACAGGTATATTTTTGAATTTTACAAACAACCATAAGATCGTTTCACAAGCAGTATTATCAAAACAAACATCATGTACATCGAGATACAAACCTCATTTTGACAGTTACACTAATAATTTTAAGTCATTAAAACAAGTGGAACTTGTCATGTGTGTAATTATTATCTATTGCAATGTCGGTCATATTTGACTTTGGATGATGAAATACATTCTCGAAACTAGACGAACATCTTGTAAAAACATTCCTTGGTTGTTATTTGTATGGCAAATGGTTAGCAAATTTCTACATCACGGTGCATAACGGTGCAGCGATGCAACTGGTCCAGAATCAGTTGTTTGCCAAAATGTTCTCTCATTTCCTGAATGTGCAAAACACCTTGTGAAAAAGGCATCCTAATGGCCCAGGAACTAAGAAATAAAATGTCCCACATGGTCTTTTCGGGAACGGTGTTTTGGAATGTTCTAGTGGCTATAAAATAAAATCACTCGTGTTATTTGTCTGCTGAGGTCTGTCCAAAACAAACCCGTCATATCTTACAGCTCCAGGATAACGGCGGCGGAGACACAAATTGTCCCTCTCGAGAGCTTTCTCTGCTTCGGGTTATGAAGGAATGAATCTATCCATCTTTCTGAGCGGCTTTTTGATCTTGTAATGTTCAATATTATCGTCCCAGGCCGAGAAGCAAAAACAATCAAGAGAATGAATTTCCTCAGGTTACTCTAATGACTCAACAATTAAAAAAAGAAAAAAAGAAAAAAAGACCAGATCACAGGGCGCTTACATTAAAGTCCTGTGCTGTAAGGAATGTCAAATCTTTGTTAGTGTTTATTTTTTTGCTCTCTGCTTTTAAAAAAAGATCAACAACGCCCCCCTCTGTGCTATTTTCCCCACCCACAGTCTTCTCTTTGTTACAGGGCCAATCTCAGACCCTCAGTGCAGTACCTCGACTTCCCACACACACACACACACACACACACACACTTACACTTAATGTCTTCAATGCGAGTTCCATACCTGACCGGTCTTTAACATTAACTCTGGTTTGACGCTTATATACACCTGCCTACAATATGGATTAAATGAGCATCCAAACATCTTTGTGAAAGCAGATCCACTGGGCTGAGCAATGTGATGATGCTATTGCAACAGATCAGAACTTCTCAGATTATTGTGGGTATTGTCAGGAGCTCAGTACTTTAATAACACTGACTACACTGTTATTCAGAGACAATCTGTTTTTCTATCACTTGTTTTTTTCATGGATAAATAGGTGATTTTTGTGGTTGTGTAAATTGTTACACAATATGTTCCACATAACTCGTCATGAAGATTTCTGTATGATCCTTTCATACTCTTAGTCGAAATCTCTCTGCTGATGATAGCTGCACTGAAATGAGTAGCAGCTCACATGTTACTATACGATTTCATCTATCTCCCAATTAACAGCATTAGATCTGGTTGGATATTGTGGTCTGACCAAAACAGAGACCTCTCAGACTCGCTCCAGCTCCACCACAACGCACCCACATATCTGATTTCACACACACACACACACACACACACACACCACTGAGCCAGAGAGAGAGAGAGAGAGAGAGAGAGAGAGAGAGAGAGGCAGAGAGAGAGAGACACACGCACCGAGCGAGAGGCAGAGAGAGAGAGACACACGCACCGAGCGAGAGGCAG
>JAQMYM010000038.1:1202233-1216590 GCA_030014255.1 Parauchenoglanis ngamensis | reverse complement strand
GTGTGTGCGTGTGGGTGTGTGTGTGTGTGTGTGTGTGTGTGTGTGTGTGTGTGTGTGTGTGTGTGTGTGTGTGTGTGGCAGTTAGCACAGATGAAACATTGACATGTCCTGTGTTTCCATGCAGTTTTGGAATTCTACAAAAAAATATTTGAACACATGCTCTGCATTTATATAACATCCTCTCAAATGGATGAATCTGTGATTCTCTTATGCAAGTAGAACGTGCATGAACTTTTTATTCCTTTTTTTTTTTTTTACACATTATTGCTCCATCTCCAGAAAAACAGCTCTGGTACGACCGTCTCTCACGTCTGACTCATCCAAAGACCTTTACTGTTACAGCCTAATGGCTGTCATTTTACATCCGTAATGCATAGCCGTGTACTCTAAACGCTACTGACAGAACGGGACGATTGCCCTCACACTTCCACTACAAGTGAAACAAGCTTTTCTTCTCTTTTTTCGTTAGTGGGAAACGAGACGAATCCCTCGTCCCTGGCGATCGCGCGTACGCCGCAGGACGTTTTCATTACGGGCCACTATCGGAGGAGGAATGTGTAAGGAACAATCAGCGATGAGATGGTGTGATGTCACCTGATGCGAAGTTATGGATTATTTTCCACTAACAGCATGCGCTAAAGCCTTTTATTCCTCTTATTTACGGTTATGTTTGATGCCGTGGAACGTCTCTGAAACAAGCGACGCTGACTTCGAATTGAAACTACAAAGCCCTTCCGTCCTGAAGACGTTGCCGTTTCCGAAAACTTCAAGTTACACTTCTACCTCGGACTGTTACAATACACGGACCCTGGAGACTCCTTCCGAAAAAAAAAATCTCTTCTACCATATCGACAATTACACACAACTTTGAATATGTTTATCTGCAGCAATCATAAAAGCCTCTGTGTTGCTATAGAAACAACCACGAAGAGCACCATCCCTGTTATATAAACCTGTGATTTTCAGACAGCACCAATGGCACAGAAAACACCTTATGACCAATCAGAATCGGGAATAGGACAAAACAGTGGAGTGGAGTAGTCATCAGAGGGTTCATATCAAGTGCCGGCGACGGGGCACGGGGTAGAGGCCCAGCGTAAGGGAAAACATCCAGAGCTGCGATGCCTGCTGGCACCGGTCACGCGAACTGATCCAGACAAACAACAACAAGCAACAAGCACCACCTCCAGTGAAATGCCTGCTCAAAGCTCCCGCTCACGTAAACATGATGAGCATAGATAGTGCTGCTGTAAACAGAATCAGAGTAATAAACATATCCTGACAGTTCCAGACAAAAAAAATGTCTATCACGAGACTTTACATACATGTTCGCACAGCGGAACACTTGTGCTGCGAAAACATGAATTCAATATCTACATAACTAAATATTTAACACTGACAAGGAGAAAAGAAATCTCGTAATCACGTTAAGATCTCATAGTTTAAAACTATGCTTATTTTAGTCACATTTCCAAACCCAACACCCATATAGTTCATGACGCACGTAATCCTAGTATTTAACTTTACTTTAAAAATGCCTCCTTTAATACACAGGTAATATATATATATATAATTATTTAGCAAAGAAAACAAATCAGTCAATGTCATGTAACAATGCAGTGTTACAACAATCCAAATTCAACAGCGTGACCTGTAACATGCTCAGGATAAGTGTACTGTCATGTGTTTTATCATGACACTGATCTCAGATCACAATAGAGTCTAACCCTTAATCAGAATAAACACTGATACGATGCTTCTCGTGCTCTAACCAGCACAAAAAGACGGGCACTTTATTATTTTTATGTATTATTAAAACCATTACTCCTAACCAATGAGAAGAAAAAGGCAACTGAACACTGATTTCCAAGAGCAAGAGGAGAGACAACACGTCAGAAGATTCGAGCAGCTAATGAATGAAATCCGGTAAGAACGCTTGAGCTTGCAGCGTATTCGGCTGTTCCTTAACAGCAACCTGAGTGAGGACTGATTTCATTACAGGTTAAAGAAAGTGCACTAGGTATAGGCGGGAAAAAATAGGGAGATGTCTACGCCGGGAAGAACCAAATCGTCTACAACTTGATGATCCAAATGATCCGTGACTCTCGTAGGAAGGGGCTCAGCCACAGAGGTCTTCCGTCATTTTTAACGCATGAACAGTGCTGATGCTGGAGATTTCCCACTTTGGGGATAAACGGTCCAGCTTTGGGACGCATTAGCTTTCAGAAGAGGGGGACGACGACACACACACACACATTCTGGCCCAAATGAAGACATTTCTGCTGATTCGAACGCACTCTGCTTGATAAGAGAATCACAACGATGAGTCCGGTTGCAGCTGACGACGAATAAGAAAGACAAATCCTCAAACATCAGGCTTGAGGATTTGCGCTCAGCATTTTGGGATACATGGGAGAAGTCTGAGCAAAAGATTTTCTGCTGATTCCTGCACAAGAAAATTACATCTGTGAGTTTTGCTGAGGTTGAGGATGAACACGAGAAGAAAATGTGCTGGTTCAACATCAGGTTCGGGAGCACGTTGGGATCATGTCTGGCTCAAATTAGCTTTTTTTTTAAAAAAAAAAAAATAAAAAAAAAAAAGGCCCCAATTATTTTGTATTATCCGACGAGGAACGAAGAGCACAAACAGCTTTAAGCGTCCAGTGTCCACCTCCACCACTAAAGAATGCAAGTGTCAGTGTAATTATGTGTTTGGGGGGAAAGGACAGAAAGACAGCATTGTCCAAAAATAGCACCACACACTTGACAAGTAAACAAGACTGCAACACACCCTAGGCAGGTTTTGGAAATGAAATGTCACAGCCATGTCAGATTTTTTGCAAGGATTTTGGTAGGGTGCATTCATTTATGATGATATTATTATTAGAAAGCAGCCATTTGCATTCGTGTGTGTGTGTGTGTGTGTGCGTGTGTGTGTGCGCGCGCGCGCGCGCGGGGTTGTATACTGAAAACCAAACGCATTTGAATAGAACCGAGATTTTTTTTTTTCTTCTACTTACATAACGGCGCAACTTTTTTTCCGGTGGAGACTTTCTCAGCCAGCCCGAGCACACCACATCCCCTCCACTCATGTTCCCCTGTCTTTTTTTTAGTCCTTTTATCTGTAGGAAATACAAGAAAATCAACTTGTGAAGGCGCGCGCAGGAGAATTACAATGTAACAAGCTGTAACAAACACACGCCAAAATTAGCCACAGCGGCTCCAGGCTCGTGCACTCCAACAACCAAACTTGCTTGGCTATGAACTCTGATTCTAATGTTGTTTTCTTTGGTTTGGAGAGCCTGTGTGAATGAAAATGCAGCCAGAAAACGTTTAAATGGATATTATCCGTGTGTAGTGAAGCCTCTTTCAAGTTTACACACTTGAAAAGTCGGAATAATCCGGCGTATTTTTTTCTCCTCCTCAAAGTTTCCCAGGCTCCAAGTTCTTCGACGGAAAACGACGCGGGTTTGTTTTTAAACTACAGCCAAATATCTCCAACGCGTTTTTCCTTCGGTTTTCCCGCACATGGTGGTTTTCGGGAGCTTTCCGAGCTCCACGGCGCTCTTTTCCAACTAATTGTCCCAGTTTCGTCGAGTCGACCTTCCCTCCTGTTTCGCTCGGTGACTGACGCGCAGAAACGTCGATACTTTTCCCTCAAAACTCAACCTCCCTCCTCCTCCTTCTGCCTGCCTGCCTGTGGAGGAGGACAGGGAGACGCCGAGCAAGAAAAAACCCAGAACGAGTCCAAGGAGCAGAGGATTGTGGGAAATGGAGTTCTCCATGCCGCCCTTACAGCGATTTAGTTTTGCTCTCCACTTATTCTTTGTATCTCTATAAACAGCTCCTTCCCACTTTTAACCAACCAAACACATCATTCTCATTCAAACAGCAACATTCTGTGCAGAATTAAACTTATTTACTGCTGCTCTCAGGCATTAAAACTACAACTCCCAGAATGCAGCTGGGCGGGCATCCCTACTATTAAATCATATTAATAATACCAGGGAGACTCACCACCTGTTTTTGTACCAGCCTACTGAAGACACCAAAGAGCTAGTACACAAAAACATCTACAATAATGTCTTTTATATATATCTGTATCTATATCTATATATATATATGGTGGCCTATGAAGTTGCAAATAATGTGTCAATATCATTGGTGGTAATTCTACTTCTACAACTAATAATAATAATAATAATAATAATAATAAGAGGAAGAAGAAGAAGATGGAAAAATGCATGAATTCCTTCCCTGCCTTTCTCTGTGGAGTTTGCATGTTCTCTCCATGCATGCGTAGGTTCCTTCTTGGAACTCCGGTTTCCTCCTACAGCCCAGAGACATGCAGATTAGGTCAACTGCCTACTCTAAATTGCCAATAGGTATGAATGTGAGTGTGAATAGGTCTTTGTCTCTGTGTTAGCCCTGCGATTGGTGACACGCCCAGGCTGCCTCTCGCATGAAGTCACCTGGGATTGGCTCCAGCTTCTCCATGATGTTTAAAGGATAAGTGGTATAGATAATGCATGGAAGGATGGATGGACAAGTCCTTCCCTTGTCTTCAGTAAATGCTTTATCCTGGTCGGGATCATGTTGGATCTAGAGTCTTTCCCAGGAACACTGGGAGAACGGGAAAACAATGCAGGAGAATCGGCTCCTGATGGAAAGGCAGTCCATTACAGGGCATCTTGTGCCCACTGGATCACACATAGGGCCGATTTAGCGTAGCCGGTCTGCTTACCTGCATGCTTTTGGACAGATGGAAGAAAACTAAAAACCTCAGAGGAAACCCACAGGAACACAAGAAAACATGCAAAACACAAATACAGGCTCTGGATCAATCCCAGAACCCACTACACCTCTGTGCTGCCCAGTGATGATGATGATGATGATTGCTAGCAGTAGTAGTAGTAGTAGTAATAGTGTAGTAGTAGTAGTAATAGTAATAGTAATAGTAGTAGTAGTGTTGCTTGTTTGTTTGGTTTTAGAGAAAAATAACTAAGCCTCATACAATTTGCATCCATTTAAATGCAGATATCCCAAAAATAAAGGCTATAAAAATCCCAATGAATCTATAAATTCAATGTCCCAGATTGACGGTGCAGTTTGCTTCAACACAAACTGTAAATCGGACACATATTTTTGTCATCTTAATGAACGTTATAGTAAAAAAAATTAAGGAAAAAGTGATGTTGTTTTTTTACTGCTGTACTGTACAGGCTATTCGCTGAAGAACCCTTAAAAATACATCAATCGTAATAATAACGATTTCGATGTATGACAACATGAAATGAGCTATCGTGAATAAAATCTAAACAAACACAAAAGAAAATCTCACCTCTATCAGAATCTCCTCTGACCCTGTGCCTGTTTTTATTTATACAACATGAAGCGTATTACTGTCATCTAATTGTGATATTTACCTTTAGGACAACATGATAATGAGCTAATCTTCTAACTAATGCAAAAATGTTTACTATGCACTGCAGTTTAGGATAAAAATAACGCAGGCCAATCTTGAGCCATGCAACATCAGTGCTTTATTTTATATTTTGAAATCCATGTGACTGTATGTTAAACAGATTGTGCCACTCTGTTATTATTCCTGTTAGGACACAATGCCTATTGTGTTGGTTTCTATAGAGAAGCGAGGAGCAGCGGTTGAATGTGCCTGAGCCAGTGATGCATGCAGGGATTTGTGTCCATGTGAAACCGGAATGTGCGGAATGCTGTTGTACTGGAAAACGCCTTCTCCAATCAAGCCTGCTAACAAAGACTCCTAACTGCTTACTCAGGACTTTTTCAAACGCAGTCCGCTCCAAACCACCTCGGGACAACGTCTTTGCACGTATGAGTCGTTCAGTGAGCACATGATCCACCTGTTTGACACGGTTTATAGTGTTGATGATAGATTTTTAGTTGTTGTATTCATGTGTTTATTTGTTTGGTTAGTCATTGTGGTTCTTAATTATTGGGGAAAAAATAGTAGTACATATATACTAGCAACACCCACATTTCATTTCAAAAGCTGTAAAAGATTGCAGATGTGGCGGACTAGAATTGCAGCAAAGCAAACTTTCAGTTTCATCTTTAGATCCAACTCCAAGAAGAAGAAGAAGAAGAAGAAGAAGAAGACATGTAGTGTAACTGAGCAGTTTTGTAATATTATCACTTACTGGCAAGAAATGATGAGTTCACTGCTAGAAAAAAAAAAATTACAAACTGAAAAAAAATCATTCTGAGAAAAGAGCATGCAACAATCGAAGCTATCCGAGCAAGACATTTTAAGGATCAGGTTTTGCAAATGATTAACTCCTGGAAGAGTGGTGCACCAAAACCGGTGGTACATTACAAGGCATGCGTGAACATGCAACCTTCTCCTGCTGCCCACCCCGAGCGCAGAAGCATTAGCCGTATATTATGCATGTGATTTTGTGGCCATTAGTCTTGCAGTCTAACATAAGAGCAAGATTTCAAAACCCTGCTCATATTTTATGCAAACAAACACCTAACCGAGTGCTGCCTGACTTCATCCCATATTAGAAAAGAATGAGTGCAGAGATACAGAGATTTCTCGTCACCTCCTACTTTCGTTCCGACACGACGAGAACGCTGTAGGTTAGTGGGAATGAGCCCAAGTGTCGATGTGTCCTTGTGAAATGGCAGCGAGGAGAGAGAGAGAGAGAGAGAGAGAGAGAATTGGTGCTCGTCTTTTGAATAATTGAGAGCCATTGATTTTACCAAATGGTCTTGGAGGCAGCACGAGTGGCACTACTCTGCAGCTCTACCGTGTTGTAAAGCTAATGGGTTAAGGGGAGATTTAAATGCAGCCTTTTTCTCTCTTCAAAAAGCCACAAGAATGATTTTGGTGCATTATACACAGGAGCATCTCCAACCCAAAAATGCAGCTTCTATTTGCAGAGGAGAAATGAGGAGGTTTGAGGAAAACGCTTTAAACTAGTGCCACTGCAGAGCTTTACGATCTGTACGAGAGAGCAGAGACAGAAACCGAGACAGAGAGAGATGCAGGGTGTCGGGTTCGTCTCAGGACACAGGGCCACCGGCTCAATCAGGGTGCTGCCAGAGCTTGATGGATTGCTGGTCTCGCGGTGACCGTGAAAGGGCTCCTAATTCAGCGGTAAAAGCCGGGATAACCCCGATAACATTTGTCTCTGATAATCTGTTTTGCACAGTGTCTAATGCTCTCTAATGCATTAATGAGCCGTCTTTGGTCTCTAATAGCAGCCATTTGCCAAAAAGGACAATTGTTAAACATCTTCAAAGCAGCCGGGCAAAAGCATCAGCTAAATGAACCGAGGGAAAAAATGCTGCATTTCCATTTATTTTGTAACTGTAAAAAGCACTCTTATGTAATTGGACATCTTGCATTTGTGTTACAGTACTGAGTGATCTGAAAATGCCGCAGTGTTGATATGAAAACAGTACACATGTTCTCTGGAGAAGTAAAAAACAAATGCATTAGGGCGCATTCGATGACAAACATTTCCGAATTTGCTCGTTACTTCAAATCTAAAACGCGATGAGCTGAGAAGAACCAAAGGATTAGCAGGACCTTGTAAATCTATTAGTCATAAACGAAAGGTGTAGGTGATCTGGACCCGATCCCGTTCTCCATCTGATGCTCCACATCTTAGTTCGGAGGATTAGCTGGAGCGGCTCACGGTAAAAGCACTCGTTCTCACTTCATATTGCTTCTCTGATTACTGCGCAACATTAACATTAAGTATACGTGCAATTGTAACGTAAGTGACATGCAGGTCTGCAGTGCTACAGATGGATCACAGCAACACATCTTCTGTCTCAAGCGCATCATCTTTGAAAGTCTCTCTAGTATGGATTAGATCCTGCATAAAATTACAGCTGTAACAAAATCACATGGAATAATTCTTCTTACAGTTTTCCAATTTTACAGTTCCTACATCCCAAAGCGCACTGCATAAGTATTCACCCCCTTTTCTACATTGCACTTGAAACAGGAATGCATTTCACCAGGATTATATCTCACGACTCCACACAAAATAACCATCGATAACGGAAATACAAGAAAAAAATATATAGCTTATTAAGATTATTTGTAAATACGTCCGCAAGCTGTAAAAGTTCAGATTGCATAAGTATTCACCCCCTTTGCTGTGAAATGCACACATCGCCGTGTGCAGCTAAAGTGTCATGTGATCTCGATATAAATACACAATATACTGCTTGAAGAGTTTGTTAGAGGCCAAGCCTAAACAATTAAAATCAACCTAAGAAGCGTTCGAAGCGAAATACAGAACAGAGGTTTCGGAAAAGTATGAAGGGGGATTGGCATTTTTATTCAAATAAAAGAAAGAACAAAGTATCCCAAATTTTCCTGCACATCCTGTCCTTAAATCCATTATTTAAAATTGAAAGAATAGGACACGACCATGCAATTAGTCAAAAAAAGTGACAATGAAGGAAGAAGAAGAAAAAAAAAAAAAAAGGAGACAATTTCAGTTCCAAGTTGTACCGTGACGAATGTTCAAAAAGTCCGAGGGGGGTGAATACTTATGCAAGCATGACTGGTAGAAACTCCTCTTTTAAAATAAGAACACTTCCAGTGCAGTTAGTATGCAGGCAGGGTTACAATCTTTATATCCTTAAATATATTCAAATTGATCAAACTTTATATCCAGTTAATACTGCCAAAGTGACACAAGCTGAAAGTTAATAATCTGTGTATGTACACAAGGCGTCCTGCTGTGATGCATTTGTAAATCAGTGTAAACGTTCGCGGTAGTTACATCCTAACTGCACGTTTAGTTTATGTGCAGAATAGAGTTCGACCAAGCGCTTCTGTTTAGAAGACGCACATCCTGCTTTCCATAGTATAAAACTCAGTCTAGATTAATAATCTGTAATTTTGCAACCTGTAATAGCCACACAACTGCGCTTTGCATCATTGCCATGCAACATGGTCATTTCTTCCTTTCACCGTTTGCAAAGCTCTAAAACCTAAAAACCTTTAACATGGAAAAGATCACATAAAACACTACAGGTCATTTCAGTTAGAAAATATCACCGATTATTTCATTAACAAACAGTTCGATACCGATTATAAGCAGCACTACGGACATTATATACACATGTTAAATAAATCAGCCGTTGCTCATCAATGAAACTTTACTGTTAGAGGGGGAAAGAAAATCAAATATGAACACTACATAGCTACACAAGGCTTGTTTTGTAATCCAGTCAAATATTCCTGTAAAATTGTAAATGTGTATCAAAAGGCACATAAAATCAGTCGGGAGGGAGAAAAAAAACAAACTAATTCTCCCTGAAAGCGAAAAAACAAACAAACAAAAACAATATAAACAGCGATCTTGTGAAAATTGACCCCAAACCAAATATTCAGCATGCAAGATAATCGCTTCACACACACACACACACACCTCTTTTTAAAATGTTATCCCATTATAATTCAGTGCTATTATTTTCGCTATGTTAAAATTCAGCTTAAAATTGACAATGGAATTGAAGAAAAAGAAAAAAAAAACAAAAAACAAACAGTATTGCATCCTTCTGTGTAAATGTATTGCAACATCTGTCCAGGAGCTACAGGTATGGCCCAAAACAGACAGCTGGACAAACCCCCCGTTCATGTATGATGGTTCCGAGTCGGAGGCTGATGGAGCGTGTCTGCTTACATGCTGGAGAAAACGTAGCTAAAATCTGATTTCTTTACAGAGGTTAATGCGGTCAGAATCAGTTTCGATCTCATGAGACCTCTATGAGACCATGTAAGGTTCGGTCACAACCCGTAAAAAAAAAAAAAAAAAGGGTAACACTTTATCTGGGGACCTTCATAACACATTCATAAGCATTGCACAGATATTTCACAAAGGAACAGTCGAGGATTTATGTCATGACAAATCCGCGTGACGTGACGAACGGTTTTTATGGCGTATATTGCTTTGTTTTTACATAAAAGAAAGAAGAACCCTCAATTATCATTATAGCTCATTACGGTGATGTCTTTTGTATTGAAGAGTGTGTAGTTACTGTATCTACTTATTACTGGAGCACTGAAGCTTCATTTGCATTTAAAAGCGCTACGAAGCACCGTTTCAATAGAATTTGCTTTTTTTCTCGCTTTTTAACCCCATGGGAGAGCTGAATGAATGATTTTAACACGCTTACACTAATCGGATTTGCATTTCAAACACGTAGGAAGCCCTAATGCACATAGAGCTTCCACCGTGTTATCAATGTGCTTAATAAAAACAAACGCTGTTAAGTTTAAAATGTGGATCCTCGACGATAATCACAGGTTGTTCTCTCGTCTGCCTTTCATGAAAAAGACGCAAAATAAGAGAAAATCTCCGGTGCTGAAGGAAGCGGTTCAGAAATTCTCCAGCATTTCTCGAGAAACGGATTTACGCCATGTATTACAAAGGCCCTTTATGTGGTGTTACCAAAAAGTGCGAACACGTCGTAAGAAAGCTTAAAAAAAATGGGATATGTACGTGAAGGACAGCTCGTGAGGTGGTTTTGAGTTATTGAGAATTTCTGCATGTTGGATTCAGACAGAAGGAGGTCCAGTGTTGAGTGTTTGAGTCCAGTGCTCTGTTAGAGTTTGAAAGTGCCCCGTTCTCAGAAGACCAGTCTGCTGACAGTGCTGAAGCCGCCTCCTCCACCTCCTCCTCCTCCACCACCACCAGAGGGCCCGCAGCTTCCCGGGGGCTCGTTGTCATCTGAGCCGTTGGGTCGAAACGAGCAGGAGGCCGAGGCGGCCTGGAGAGCACGGGCCCTGGCGTTAAGCTCCTGCTCCTGGAAGAAAAGAAAAAAAAAAAAAAAACGCACACACAGTCACACATGGTTAAAGGCTTACCATGACTGTAGAGTGCTAAGAAAGAAAACCAGCAGAGTGGGGTGTGCTTTTATAGAAGCATAGTGGTGTGATGTACTACCGCTGCACTCTAACCGGAGTTACAATTTGCCAATGATTAGTTTAAAAAAAACGACATTTTCATTCTTATATTTAAAAGTTGTGTAATGACGATATCGTCACAAGCCACTTACAGGATGTATACAAAGCCAACGTTTGACCACAAATCAAAGCCTGTGCTTGTGTATATTAGGCATTTGTAGCGCGCATCACTGTGGAAGTGGAACGGTTTGCCACATTTCACTGCAAGTAATCTACAAGGTGCACCTACATGGAAGGCTTCATACTTACTTTATAAAGTGGTGACCGGACGTACGGCTGGAAAAATCAGACCATTCGGGTTTATAAATCAATTGTCAAATGAACCAGTACTGCCAGGATTATGGTTCCCCAACAAGCTCACTTTGCAAAAAGTAAGTAATAGAATCAAACCTGCCAGTTCACCCTTTTCACTGAAATGTGACACAGCCAGGAATCCCCATTACCGCCCTCTAGTGGTAACATGTCAATCGGTTACTTCGGCCACTTATTAAAGAATCCTCTCACCTGTAAGAAGAGCTTGTTGTCTTTGGTGATGGCATCCATTAGATCTTTATGAAGAGGTGGTTCCCCGATGAACCTGGAGCCATTAACGGTAGCTCTTGAACCCCCAGCCTGTCCTCCAACTTCTTCCTGTTTCCTGTAAATCAGGACGTAGGCCGTGTCCTTGGGGAAGCGGCTCGTGATGTTCTGCACGGACTGGAAGTTGGTAAAGGTCACTCTGCTGTCGTTGAACAGGAACCAGTCCCTGGAGTCTTGCCCTGCACGCTCCAGTGCTTCCTGTGAAGCTGTCGAGCCCTCTGAAAGGCCGACACCGGAATCTGATTCCGGACTCTTAAAGGAGGGATTGGCTGACGTACCGCTCGTGTTCCTGCTGTACGAGTAGTAGTGGCCGCTCTCCGAGGACATCCCAGAATGCATCACGACAGAACACAGGACGTAAGGTACACAACGCACCCCTGACCCCCAGTCCCTTCTCCTGCTCTCTCTCCCGCCGTCGGTTAAGCCTTCGTCTTCCTCTTCGTTCTCTTTATGAGAAGGTTTTAGCTTCTTGGCCAAGTTCTCGCCACTCTCCGGTGAGTCCATTTGCACCGATGGCGGCGATGAAGCTGGTGAAAACGAGGAAGTGCTGTGCTGGTGAACAGGCAGGTGCATGTGCAGCGGGATGCCTACGTTGTCCAGGATCTTTCGCCGTACGTGGCACTTCGCGTCGTATGAGAAGCGCAACAGAGTAAGGATGAGATACTCCGGGGCCGTCACCACGTGTATGACCCTTTCCGCCCGCTGCAGGGAGCCGCAGCGTTCACAGAAGTAACAGTTCTCCTCCTCCAGGATCTCCGTGGCCAGGAAATACTCGAGCAGATCTGACAGGGAGAGCACTGCCTCCGTCTTGGGTCTCTCCTCACTCCGCTCATCCTTTGCAGTGCCTTCAGAGTTCTCACCGCCGCCGTTTACCGCCCCCTGGTGGGACTGAACGGACGAGGAGCCCACAGTGCCTGATGGGCAAAAAGCGAGGGAAAGATCCGTGAACGGCTCCTCTTTCTCAGAAAGACTGTGGCACTGCAGGCAGCGGATGCCCGTGGACAGACGCCCGCCGAACATCCGCTCCACCAGGGTCCGTCCGTCACCGTCCACCAGCTTAGTCTGAGAATGAGACAGTGTGTTGGCCACATTCTGGACTTTCGCTTCATCAGCGCCCTCAGCGTCAGATGACACGGTCTTAGGTTTGGCTGTCTGGAGAGCTTGGAGAGTCTTTTCCTCCTCATGGAGTCTTAATAATACAAAAAAAGTGAGTAGTACAAGTATCCGTACATACACAAGTTTAAAAGTTTCTGAAATCTATTATAGACAATGGACAAAATGACATATGCCTGCCAAACATTAAAAAATTACATACTGTTGCATGACACGATTTAAGATTGGCCTGCACTCATTCCCCCCCAATGATTTACGAATGCACACAGAATTTATTATCGCTCATTTGCATGCAAAGGCTTCCGAGATATCCGACTTACAAAAGCTAATATTGCGATCAGGATATTAACGAACAGTGTACACTTTGGGTATCGAAAGTGAGAAAGTTTCACTTGTACGTTCACTGAAATGTAACAAAAAAATGGTAATCTGAGGACTGGATACATCACGCAAAAAGCGAATTAAATCCATGAACAGCATTAAAACTACCAGATGTACCTGTCTAACAGAAAGCGGAGATACTCAGAACAGTCCTGCTGGGAGCCCACTGTGAACCAGGGCGGCCGAGACGCTTCGAGGAAGCTCCTCGGTGCGTACGCTGCTCGCTGTTGTAGAAACAATTTCATTAAAACAATGGAAATAACTAGTAATGTAATTAGCAGTGGTCGTCCAATATATTGGGTTTTGCTGGCCAGTAAAAACACATTTCAGTTTATAAGACACTTCATAACAAAAGGGCTTTTAAATGAACAATTAAAGTGGCATTGTGCATTTTGTGTGAATGGTTTTAACAAGGCACAAACCCCTTTTCCAATGTCTACGATTATTAAATCATTAGTGTTTTGCCATTTCTTAGAAGGAATCGAATTGTAATTCAATATAGGCATTTTATTACTCATTTCTCTGACTGCTTTCTAAATCATCTTTGGACATGAATTTAAAAAATACTGACCAATCAAAAGAATATCATGTAATAAATATACATTTATACAGTATACAATATACATATACGCCGAATAGCAAAAGCGGCATCGATAGCACCGGAGGAAAGACTCGACCGTGCTGAAACGTCTCAGTCAAGGAGTTTCACGAATGATACCACGGCATAAACTAAAATAAAAATATGATACTGGAAAACACCAGATAAAAGAAGTGGAAGCCCACGAACCTGAGTATGTGCCATGAAAGCAAAGAGAAGCTGTAGTTTCTTCATGAGCGTATTAGAACCGTTCAGGCTCAGAGATAATACGTTCCGTCTGAAACTGCAGAAGACGCAGAACTTTACACACCATGAACTATTCTGGAAACGACTGCACCTCAGTTTCTATTTTTCTTCCCACATGGATGGTGTAAAGCAAGAGTAAACTCACTCTGTGGCCATGAACAGCATTTGAATGATGCTGTTCAGGTAACATGTGTTGCCCAAGTTCACGAGTCCCGTCTTCCCCGTCTCCGATTTGCCCGTCAGCTTCAGCAGTCCGGAGGCGAAAGTGTTTGACTGTGAGGTCCAGGCACTTTGGTTCAGCACATATTTGATCTTCTCTTCGCTGGGTTTAGGGAGTTCCTGGAACAATACAAAGGTTTCAAAATGGTAAATATATTTAAAAAAAAAAAAAAAAAAAAAAAAAAGGCATGGTGGTATCTTTAAAAAAAAAAAACAGGATATATTTTAACAGGAAGAAAAAAA
>JAQMYM010000038.1:1173967-1185174 GCA_030014255.1 Parauchenoglanis ngamensis | reverse complement strand
GTAGAAAGCAAAAAAAAAATAAAGAAAAACCTATGAAAAAGAGTAGGTGTGTCCAAACTTTTGACCGGTAGTGTATGAGGAGGGAATGATGTTTATAGCTGCTATAACATAAGTGATAACAGGACCTAGCTTGTTTTGCAGGCCTTTCACAAGGTTAAAATATAACGTTAGGATAGGAAGTATGATGTGGTGTTTAACAGTACGCAACCAAGCGTTTATTCCTGTCTAATTCTTACTAATCCTTCTACTTTAATATTCACTTCATAACTTGGTTTTCTATGAGACACTCCAGTGTGAATGTAGCGCAAGATTCTTGGGGCGCCTTTGTGACGAGTTGAACTTTCTGATCCATGATGCGATTGGTTTTCGTGCAGACGTGAAATCGGGCAAACTCCGAGATTATCAGGTCCGTGGACTGAACTGGCTGATTTCGCTGTACGAGAACGGGATCAACGGCATCCTGGCCGACGAAATGGTACGACGTCCCGCTCCTTACTTTAAAACCTTCTGTGCGTTCTAACACACTTGCTTTTGATCACAGAACATTTGTAAGTTCAGTAAGCGAGCATGAAATGTGAAAATCGCTCTCCTGTTTTCTCCTCAGGGTCTGGGAAAGACTCTCCAGACCATCTCTCTCCTGGGCTACATGAAACACTACAGGAACATCCCCGGGCCTCACATGGTTCTGGTTCCCAAGTCCACACTGTATAACTGGATGAATGAGTTTAATCGCTGGGTTCCCTCGCTCCGAGCTGTCTGCCTCATAGGAGACCGGGACGAGAGGGTGAGGAACGAGTCACGTGCCAGGAGTCTGACTCTGCGGAAATGTCTTTTATTCACAATGCTGTCCGCTTTACGTTTGTCTTTAATATTCCTTTCTGCTTGCAGACGGCTTTCATCCGTGACACTCTTTTGCCGGGAGAGTGGGACGTGTGCGTCACTTCCTATGAAATGCTCATCATTGAGAGGGCTGTATTTAAGAAGTTTAACTGGAGATACCTGGTGATCGACGAGGCCCATCGTATCAAGAACGAAAAATCAAAGGTCCGCATCAACTATTTATAACTTATATTGTTGAATATGTACAAAACACATCGCTTTCGTTTGTAAAGTCTTTGCTCTATGAATATACCAGGTCTGCTTTCATAGGTCAGTTTGTGATTCCAAATTTCTTGTCTGCCTGTTAGCTGTCAGAAATTGTGCGCGAATTCAAGACCACCAACCGGTTGCTGCTAACAGGAACCCCGCTTCAGAACAACCTGCACGAGCTTTGGGCTCTGCTCAACTTCCTCCTACCGGACGTCTTCAACTCCTCCGAGGTAGCCTCATCACCAAACTCAACATGTTACGAAGCAGTGGCACTAGAAAGCATCTACATATTCATGTTTCAAAGTGAAACTATTATATACATGAGCACTGGCCAATTTATTTTTTTTTTGCCCAAGTGGTCATGTATCCAGCATATTTTACATAATGAGTGTGATGATCTAGGAAAATGATCAATGACAGAGTGGTGTAATGTCAGTTACAGAAAATAGTAGGCTGTTTTTGCTTTTGGAAATCTCGGATGCAAAATTTAAATGCAAATTAGGTTTCTTTTCCTTCTGTCTAAGTCAAAAGTTAAAGCATAAATGAAATAAATAAATAAATAAAGAAAGGAGTCTGTTTTTCTGAAATCTGTGGTTATCGCTGATGGATATAATGCGTGATTCCTTGAGCAGCGTGAGTAGAACAGATTACAATCAGATCTGAAATCACATGTAGACCGTTATTTCAGACCAGTGGGGAAACATTACCAGCGCCTCATTTTATTCTCTCACCAGAAGCAAAAATACAGCTTATCCGATTACCAAGAAACCAAAAAGTGCAAAATTCCTCAGTCCCTAAAGACTTGGCAACAGTTCCAAAGTGCTGGCGCTAGAACCTCCTTCCATAAAAGTGGCTTCCTTACATACATACGTATGTACATAGAAAAGTATTCTGTACATCCCATTGTCTTCAAGAGTCTTCGTTCGTGTGCATGTACACACTCGCAGCCTTAAGTGAGTGTGAATTCTGTTTTGAGATTTCTCTTTAAGTTTTGTTTCCTATTTCCATCCTATAGGACTTTGATTCCTGGTTTGACACCAATAACTGTCTTGGAGACCAGAAACTGGTTGAGCGTTTACACACTGTGAGTACCTATTTATTTATTATTATTTTCCAGACTTACGATTGAGCATGCGCAAGGGCGTATTTTTAATGGAAACTACTCTGATCCTAAGTTTTTAACCTTTTTAACCATGTAGGTATTGCGTCCTTTTCTGCTGAGGCGTATCAAAGCCGATGTGGAGAAGTCTCTGCTCCCTAAAAAAGAAATAAAGATGTATATTGGGCTCAGCAAGATGCAGAGGGAATGGTATGGAGACCTCATTACAGAAATCTAAACAAACCCCTAGTCATCGAGAAGTCAAAATTGCTTACGTGGGATGCGTCCTGTTTCCTGACAGGTATACAAAAATCCTGATGAAGGACATTGATATCCTGAACTCGGCAGGGAAGATGGATAAGATGCGTCTCCTGAACGTGCTGATGCAGCTCAGGAAGTGCTGTAATCACCCGTACCTGTTTGACGGCGCAGAGCCCGGCCCACCTTACACCACTGACCTCCATCTCGTCGTCAACAGCGGCAAGATGGTCGTCCTTGATAAACTGCTGCCCAAGCTGAAGGAGCAAGGTAAGCTGGTACACGTGGAGAAAGGTGGCCATGATCAGATCCGATCTTGCAGACTGCGAAGTACATAACTGGTGCGTTTGGAAACCCTAATTAAAAACCAACGATCTCATCCAACCCGCCAAATGAATTTAGAATCGGTCTTTTATATTAAAATTGACTAATTGAATGCATTTGTTAGTTCAGAATGCAACTTTTCTGATCAATGAGTAGTTACACATTATTTTTTCCAGCTCACTTGACAAGTAGAGTTTCCACTCCTGGTGTAGTCCAGTCCAATCTGATCTAATCTCTCTTATTGAAGGTTCTCGTGTGCTAATCTTCAGCCAGATGACCAGGGTGCTGGACATTCTGGAAGACTACTGTATGTGGCGTAACTATGGTTACTGTCGTCTGGATGGACAGACCCCTCATGAGGAGAGACAGGTAAGCCTCTAGATACACCAGGGATGTTAACACTACTGCAGGAAACCGAAACGGCGCATTTCTGTTAATACCTGGCTGCTTAAATATTTAAATCTGGCTCTGGATAGTTATATTAGTGCGGTAAAGATGCAGTGTTAACCTTCTAATGAATCCTTTTGTGTCTTGTTGTTTTCCCTTAATCTCCTCAGATCTCCATCAATGCCTTTAATGAGCCCAACAGTGCTAAGTTTCTCTTCATGCTGAGCACTAGGGCTGGTGGCCTGGGCATTAACCTGGCTACAGCTGACGTGGTCATTATTTATGACTCTGACTGGAATCCTCAAGTGGACTTGCAGGCCATGGTCAGTGCACATCATTAATAATGGTTCCTTACTGCCTTTCAGGTCCATGAAGGACTTTTTTGGGCATATTAGAACTTTTAATTAGAAGTTTATTTAAATAGGGAAAATTTGTGTAATTTTATTTTGATGACTCATCTGGCTTTCATTTTATTGCCGTACAGGACCGCGCTCACAGAATTGGTCAGAAGAAGCAAGTACGCGTGTTCCGCTTCATTACAGAGAACACCGTAGAGGAGAGGATTGTGGAACGTGCCGAAATGAAACTACGTCTAGACTCTATCGTCATCCAACAAGGTGAGGACTTTGCAGGAGAAGTGGAGCTCTCTGGTCATGCTTGATCCCAAACAAGGGCTTTCTTTAAACCCTCTTTTACTGTTCTCCGACTTCCAGGTAGATTGGTCGATCCCAGCATGAACAAGCTAGGCAAAGACGAGATGTTGTCCATCATTCGGCACGGCGCAACTCATGTCTTTGCTTCTAAGGAGAGTGAAATTACCGATGAAGACATTGATGACATCCTGGAGAGAGGAGAAAAGAAGGTACACACACACACACACACACACACACACACACACACAGTTGAATCTAGTGCACGTGATGTTCTGATTATAGTGGGTGTTGTGGCATAAAATATATAATATTGAGTTTTGCTTTTTAATTGAATAACTTCTGTTCCTTAATCTTTAAGACCATGGAGATGAAGGAGAAGATGTCCAAACTTGGTGAAGGCTCTCTGAGGAATTTCACCATGGACACCGAAAACAGCGTGTACAACTTTGAAGGAGAAGATTACAGAGAGAAGAAAAAGGTAACGGTAAACTGAATTTACCTCTGATGCTATAGAAATATTTAATTTGGAAATAAAAGTGAAATTAACTGTAGTATTAGATATTACTTAGTGATATTTTCTTACAAATATATTACTAGAGCTAAAGTACAATTTTGACATTTTAATAAAGAAGAAATCTTATATTTGACATACGTTTTTAGGTTTCTTATAAATAAGATTTTTTTTGTTGTGTTTTGTTTCTCAGGTCATCACCAACTGGATCGAACCACCAAAGAGAGAGCGTAAGGCAAACTACGCTGTTGATGCCTACTTCAGAGAGGCTCTGCGCGTTAGTGAACCTAAAGCACCAAAGGTATCCTGTCCCAGCTTTGCTAAATTAACCACAATCAAGCATTAAATAAATGAGCACGGTGAAGCATTAAAGTAATACTCGATGTCTGTTCCTACTTTTCTCTCTGTTCTCCTTCAGGCTCCTCGGCCTCCCAAGCAGCCCAACGTCCAGGACTTCCAGTTCTTCCCACCTCGGCTTTTTGAGCTGCTCGAGAAGGAGATCTTGTACTACAGGAAGACTATTGGCTACAAGGTGTGTGTTTATCCTTTCTCTTTCTCACCCCTTGAATTTTTTTTCCTTGGTTAGGCTGCGATGCACAAACCGCTGTATATTGATTTTGGAAACGCTCTTTCTGTAGACGGGCAGTCATTTTTAGAAAGCTTATATTTGTAACTCTCGCTACCAGGTGCCGAGGAATCCTGACCTGCCCAATGCTGCTCAGGTGCAGAAGGAGGAGCAGGCTAAGATTGATGAAGCAGAACCTCTAAATGAAGAAGAGCTGGAGGAGAAGGAGAACCTCTTGTCACAGGTAACATCATGTTTAATACATTTAATATATTTTTCATAACATACGATGAAACAAGGTTATTTTAGTAAAGAAAATAACCAAGTAACGAATTATAGTGGTTTGAGCTACCTCGGGTTTGCTGATTAAAGCCTGTTTTACACTGTTGCATACTTGATTTCTCATCTTATGCAACTATAGGATGAAATGCGGTGTGTTTTTTGCGGTTCCTCGGTATTCCTTACGTCAAGCACCACTGACAAAAGAGTCTAATTGCAATGGGAAAGTTATACGTACTATAATTTCACAATGTGAAAGCTGCCCCTTCCCACAACTGTTAATCAACCTACTGATTAACTTTGATGTTTATTCAAGTATTACAAATTAGGCAGATGGCACATCACTACTTGGCAATTAGAAAGATTATCTGTAACACTTGTAATGGCAATCTGATTAAAACAATATTTGTAGATGAAACTGCCTTTCATGAAACACATTTACAAAACTGCTGGCGGTGGGAAGAAGAAAGTACACCCTCTTGGCGGGATCTTATGAGCGCTCAGACATCCATGAACCGAAGCAGTGTTGTAAAGAAGAATGGGCTGAAATGTCTAAAATTATGTGAGAGAATGTTGGGTTACTTTTTTGTGGAAAAAAATGACTATATTGAAATCTGTTGTTTTTTTTTTTGTCACCTGAGGTTGTGTGTGTGTTTGTCGGAAGTGGTGAGGACCACACAAATAAAAAACGTAGGATTGACGGAGGGTGTAAAGGATTGCTGTTTGTAAAGGATCGCTTCACGTTTTATAAAACCTCTCATCATTCAATAGGGCTTCACCATTTGGAACAAGCGCGATTTCAACCAGTTCATTAAAGCGAACGAGAAATGGGGAAGAGACGATATTGAGAACATCGCCCGTGAAGTGGAAGGCAAAACACCTGAGGAGGTCATGGAATATTCCGGTAAAGTAATCCTGCACATCTTGCACATGTTCAGACGGTGCCCGTTATTTGCATCGTTGATTAATTGGGATTAATTGAAATGTGTGTGTAGCTGTGTTTTGGGAGCGCTGCAATGAACTGCAAGATATTGAGAAGATCATGGCACAGATTGAGAGAGGTGAAGCCAGGATTCAGAGGAGGATCAGCATCAAGAAAGCACTGGACTCAAAGGTAAGGAACTGGGATTGTGGGTGTTTATTTAGTAGATTTGCCTCCTTTTTTTCGATCGTGTCTCAAGGATTCTTCTTTTTTTCTTTTTTTTTTCCTTCAAGAGTCAATATTTTAATATATCTAATCTCTGTTACACTGATATAAAAACTGATATTCTGATAAATTTAACAAATGACACAATATACGCTCTTTTAGTGGCCTTATTGGGAATTGCGCAATGGGAATAAGTTGAGCCAATATGTCGTTCCGAATATGTTGAGCAAAATGCGCATAAACATAATACAGCGGCTGAGAAAATGTGCAGGGCCTAAGGGAGACTGTTGGAGCATATGTTAGTAATAAATTTGAAATAAAGTATATGTGCTATCTCCACTGGCCAAGATTTGAGACTGAAATTGATGTTTATACTTGCGCACTCTTTGTGACCATCTGCATCATTGGCTATATTTGGGCTAAACGGCAACATTCAGATTTAACAATATGGGGTCACCTTCAAAGTGAAGTTCTGTTCATTAAAGAGTCATTTTGTAATGTTTTTCTTTCTTTTTTTGGGTCAGATTGGCCGCTACAAGGCACCATTCCACCAGCTAAGGATTTCTTACGGGACCAACAAGGGGAAGAACTACACTGAAGAGGAGGACCGATTCCTCATCTGCATGCTGCACAAGCTGGGCTTCGACAAGGAGAGCGTTTACGACGAGCTGCGCCAGTGTATCCGCAACTCTCCTCAGTTCCGCTTCGACTGGTTCCTGAAATCTCGCACGGCTATGGTGAGTGACGCCGTTATCACCCACATACAGCCATCATGTTCAGTAAACGTGTCATGGTGCCTCAAAATCTAACGGTAAGGCTATATTGTCGTTGTTGCACGTTTAAAAGTGAGCCGTGTGTGCGTTTTCAGGAGTTACAGAGGAGATGTAACACACTGATCACTCTAATCGAGCGTGAGAACATGGAGCTGGAAGAGCGGGAGAAGGCGGAGAAGAAGAAACGGGGACCTCGCAATTCTTCAGTGAGTTTACCTTATTTTGTTGTAGGCACTTTTAGAGGCTTTTAATTTGCACTAGAGTATACTCATTGGAGTGTATATAGCTTCAATAAGACGCTAAACCAGTGTGTGTGTTGATGTTTCAGGCACAGAAACGTAAACAGGATGGGACCCCAGACGGCCGCGGCCGTAAGAAGAAGCTGAAGTTGTAGCTCACACTTGAATTGAACCCCCCCACTGACCGATGAGGCGCTTTCGTAGAGCATTTGTGTTACGGGTCCCACTTACGTACTGTATCATCTCGCCTCGCAGTAGTAGCTCGTCCTTTTTAAAAAGACGTAGTGTTGTAAAATAGATCAATCTTTTAGTTACGTAATTAAACTACGGCTGTGCTGTTCGTTCTTTTTTTTTTATTCCTTTTGTATCTGTAATTTGTGAGCTATTGAGATAAATGTATTTATGCCTGTTGGTTATGTACTACATTCCACTTGCTTATCAGAATGAATTGTTTTTGGTTTGTTTTTCTCCCCCTCCTTTGTTTATTTTATTTTATTTTATTTTATTTTTAAAAGAGTCATCAGTGTTGTATACATGCATACCTATCTTGAATATCCTTTGGAGCACGTCTGTACAAGTCTGTCTAATAAAATCCTTTTTGTTTTGTAAATCTGCTGCTTTGTGATCTTCCATCCATCCATCCTTTATCTATACCTCTTTATTCGTCTGGGTCGCGGGGATGCTGGAGCCAGTCCCAGCATGTTCGGGCGAGAGGCGGGGTACACCCTGGGCAGGTCGCCAGTCCACCACAGGTAAACAACCACACGCGCTCACATTCACACCTATGGGCAATTCATAGTAGCTAGTTGACCTAATCTGCATGTCTTTGGACTGTCGGAGGAAACCCACGCATGCACGGAGAGAACATGCAAACTCCACACAGAAAGGCACGCTGGGTGACCCGGGGAACGAACCCGGAACCTTGCTGTGAGGCGACAGTGCTAACCACCGCGCCGCCCTGCTTTGTGATCTTTTGAAAGCTATTTCTTATGGCTTTGCAAACATGGCAATTTTAATAATTGATATTTCATGTGATTTCCTTAGCATGACAGTGCATTCCTGCCTCACCTCCCAGAGTCCTTGGTTCGATCCCAAGCTCAGGTTATTGTCTCTGTGGAGCATCTCTATTCTGTTATTTAAGATATTTAATGGGGAAATAATGTTTCATATAGGTTCAGCCAACCATTAAGATCTCTAGAAATGAACAGCACGTACCGCTATCCGAACAATATAGATCCTGGGAATTGAATTTGTGCCATCTCTACTTTCTTTCCCTCACAAGCCTCTCTTTCTTGTCTATTTTTAATAAAACAAATAAAAACTGCTTGTCATGTTGCCAAGAAAACTTCAGTCGTGGAGGCTGACATTAAAGTTAGTTTTACCTCTGACTGGTAGACGGCACTGATTCTGGAGACTTTCCAAAATGGGTTATTGCTATACAGTAGACACAACAACCTACTTGTCTTTCAATGACAAATACTGTGCTCTGTGCTCACGAACATTTTACTCTGCCATCGCAGATCAAACGTGGGGGAAAAGACAGCATGTAATCAGTATGTAGTTTTAGGGGAAAGATAATTATCTGTGCATCCCTTTACATTTCATGGTAGCATGTTGTTCAGTTTAATTAAAAAGTAAATGTGATTTCGATAATAAAATGAACTGTTTATCCCTCATCCAACTGCAAGCAAGAAAAAATAATGCAATATTAGAAACTGAAACCTTATAACCCTGTATTGTATATAATAGCAAAGGAATCAGAACACATGACATTAGATTACATTTTGCAGGCAAAAACATTCTCTAACAATCTTAGCCTAATGTCATGTGTGCGCTTAATTAAATGCCATTAAATTAATGAGAGATTTATTCAAATGAAGTGTTTTTTCCCCCTTGCAGTTATGTACCAATTTATAATTAATTAAATAATTTTGATCAAAGGTTGAATGGTTAATGACCTTCACTAATCACTCTGGGTAAAAGCAGCACTAAACAGTATTACGTAAGCCTAAATATGTCTATTTTTCAACTCGAGTTTCATTTTTTTTTTTTTCTTAAAATTGGTAAAGTGAGATTCCTACATTAAACCAAAGGAAGGACAAAAACATGCCACATTCTACACCATTAGTGCTGGCTTGGCTGGTGGGATGAGTCGGTGTAGTAGTGTTGGCTTCGTTGGTGAGATGAGCTGTGGATGTGGTAGTATCTGCTGGGCTGGTGGGATGAGCTGTCGGTGTTGTGGTGCTTGCTTGCTTGGTTGTTTGGTGGGTTGTTCTTATGGGGGGTGCAGTGCTGGTGCTTGGTGATGTAGCTCTAACAGTTTTAAAGCAGGTGGCAACATTTCCCACTGTATCCACAGCAACCAGTTCCAGGTCTGAGGAACAGCAAGAGGAGTTGTAGATGACCATAGTGACAGTCACGCCTGTGTCATTGAGCACAGTGGTGGTGGTGAGGTCACCGTTTCCCTGGAGAACTCTCACACTCTGAATACCTGAACCATTTCCATCAGTCACGTTGGCAGCGAGGTGCCATGAGGAGAAGCTGCAGTTGCCTGAGCAGTCAGCATTTACGCTAACTGCCTCAAACAGTGGAGGAGTAAAATCTGTTACCTTGAAGAAGAAGAGAAACAGTAAATTTTCTATGTAATTAGCCTCTAATGACTTGTCTGTAACAACTATGATCTGTGGTGGCTTGTGAAAACCCTGCTGAAATGTTGACCAAAAAAAATCATATATTTTTGAAAACTACAGGTTTTCCTGAACAGAAATATTTAGGTATTTCTCTTTCGCATGCATCCAACATGAAATAATGTCCTAGCATTTTAAATTAAAAGGAAAATGAGGAACATTGGATTTCAAGATTCGATTCTGACTTTGGTGCAGGAGTAGCTGCTTTTTTTTTTTTTTTTTTTTTTAAATACCAACCAGTATCTTATTATAAACTAAACTGATTGGACTTTATGTATGTTTCTTGCACAACTTGATCAAAGTCTGAAATTCATTGTGTGTGGAAATTTCACTTAGCTAGAAAAGTTTTAGTCATCTTTAGGCAGTTAACTTTTAGACATCTTTTGGCTGTTAAAATGCCAGACCTTGGAGATCTCCTTGAAAAATTTAATGTACTGTAAGTAATTACCGGAGCTACAAGAAGAAGACGCAGGACAGCGTAGTTGGAGTCGCTTCCATCAGGTGCTTCAACCTGGATCGTCACAGTGACATCAGTTCCAGAGGAAGTACTTTCAGGAGCGAACAGAGTTACTATTCCATCTGTACTGTGCCCACTGACTAGAGTAATGGAAGTCTTAAAAAGAGTCACGAAATTGCGATCATTGCTGACGCTGATGTTAAATCTTCCTCCAGAGCCGCTTGTTGTGACCGTGTAAGGCAAAGTGAATGGTGTTCCAGGTTCCATTGTTCCAACAGGTTGGGTCTGAGGATAATTAGAAAGAAAATACATTTACCTTAAAATAAAATGCATCTTTAAATTGAAAACTTTGCATTGTACCAGTTCATATGAGCTGCAAATAATGTGAACGAAAAGGAACGCTGGACATATATTATAGTGTGTGATTAATAAATATGACTCAAGAAATTTCTGCTGGATGGAAATTAACAGATTTGTGGATTATGTATAATATGAACATATTAGCACAATATTATGTATAAAGGATCAACATAGATAGAATAAATAGGGTGATGAATTGTTTCCGATGCAATGTAAAGAGCAAAACAAGTAGATGGTTATAATAAATGAGAAGATGTTTTAGATACACATGTGAGAATTGGTAATATGTGGCTGATTTAAATGCGGTGCGGTGGTTAGCACTGTCGCCTCACAGCAAGAAGGTCCTGGGTTCGATCCCCGGGTCACCCAGGGTGCCTTT
>JAQMYM010000038.1:1150705-1164555 GCA_030014255.1 Parauchenoglanis ngamensis | reverse complement strand
TTTTGTTTACCACATAATTCAGTATATGCCATACGTGTTGCTTCATAGTTTTGATGTATTCATTAATGTTTTACAACATAGAAAGCAAAAAAAATAAAGAAAAACCTATGAAAAAGAGTAGGAGTGTCCAAACTTTTGACTGGTAGTGTACATCTGATGTTGTTAAATAATGAAATAATTTCCTCAGATCACTTACTTTATAACCGCTATAAACAGTTGTCCTCTCACCAGCCTCTTTTCTAATTTTTTCATGTTAATAAGACAAAAAAACAAACAAACAAAAAAACAGCAGCTTCTTCTGTTACCTAGAAAATCACACAAAGTGCTGACATTGGGGACTCCTTCCAAAAATGTTAAATGTTAAAAACCTCACAATCTCAACAATATATTTACCTTTGTTAAACAACAGAATTTTTACGGAATTAAACACATTTATTGGATTATGTGTATTGTTTGCCATATTAATCCCAATGAATTATCTGTTAATGACAGAAGCAATAAGGTGATAAAAAAAAAATAATTTTGTGTAACATTGTGTATAATGGTCATAAAATTGAAAAACTGAATATATGCTGTAGCATATTATAGGCTGTAGCATACAGCATGTTAAACTGCTATATGTCTGTGAATAGATAAATGAATATCATTCTTTTGGACTTGGTCTTTGAAAGCTTACACAACAGGATATTTAAACTGTGTCATTGATGCAGATCTTGTTCAGGCAAGTCAATATAAGTTTAAATGCACATCCATACTGCTGGAATTGCCTGATATCTATTTTTCATTGTGTGCGCATTTTTTAGAGAGTGCTCTGACCATGTACGTAGATTAGTATAATAAAAGAAAATTTATGAGAGTACTCTGAAGATACTCAAACAGATGGAAGGATCATTTAACAACTCAAGGGTTCGATGGTTTGTGGACACTGGTAAAAGGTTATTTAAAGGTCCACGATGTAGGATTTAGAGGGATGTATTAGCAGAAATGGATTACATGGTGGTCCAAAAGTAGGTATAGAGTACTGATCTGGTCATGCTTAGTGTCTTTGGTGCTCAAAATGCCCTCCGTCAAAATTGCAACGTTCCTGGAACCTGTACCTGACACTGTGACACACAGCGAACACAAATTCCAGTTAGCATCAATGTCCATGAATGCTTGCGTGATGAACTTCTTCAATTTATCCAATGTGTGGGGCTTCCTCTCAAAAACCTCCTTCTTTACTACACCCCCAAAAATCATTCTCAATACTTTATTAATAAAAAGTAATAAAGAATAAGTAAAAAAAACCCCACATAAATAAAATAAAAATACCATGACTCAATTATAATTATAATAATAACTACTATATATTGGCCTATTATCTAAAATATTCCTTTTATTAAAACGAAAAAGTTAATAACAAATAGTCCTTTACTTAATAATCATTTATGAAAATGTTTGAAGCTTGTAGTCAGCTTAAATATAAAACAACTCTCCTATGCTGTCTAAACAACATAATTACAGCTAGGAAATAACTCAGCCTGATGCTTCATCTTTTATGTCTTCACACAAAATATCATTACATGCCTACTGTACATACACTGATAGATTTTATTTCACATTAATAAACTCTACACTTTATCCATTTACCTTGACATAAAGCAGGAGTGTATGAGATGGCGGGCCTTCCAGGAAGTATCTGTTAATTTTGGAGATTAAGAAACGCCTGTGCAGTTCTTTTCAGATTCACATGCCATCTCTTGTTTAATTGGGTCGAAACAAAAATTGCTCTTTGGTGTATTTTTGAGTGATAACTTGTACATGTGTCGTAGTAATTTTAAAACACTTCACTGCATGTCACGCTATTGCAGAAATTAAGATGCTTCGTACGCTATAAGAGAGACAACTAATTAAAAGTACTAATTGACTCAACTGAAAACATAGGACAACTGAACTACTTTGGTCAACTGATGAGTAGTATATGTCCAGGTTAACAGTTTAACACTGCCAAGTATGTGGCTTTTTCTACCATAGCCCGGGTTCAGATAAGGCACACACGACGCATGACATTTTTCCTCCTACAGTTTCTTTCTCTTATTTTTCATCTTTTATCAACCACCCTCGGTTAGAGTCACTTAAAAAAACATATTAATTATTCTCACTCACAGGATATCATGCTCACTAATGGATAATTTACAGCTGACTGACAGCAGTTCATAATTAATTGCCCTGCACAGAGCAATGCTCTGATGGAGAACAAGATGGTCGTCATGCAAATAATAGAGTGAATAATGAGCAAGTTTCCGTGGTCATAAACAGCCAAGTCTCAAATCTTTCTGACAAGATGCAATACATTTGTGCTCTTGCTGAACTGCCTCATTGCAATGTATGTAATTAGAGTATAATTTGTTAAGCGGCTGTTTGTAATGCTCACTGAAGGACTCTTGTGTAAGTTATCAATACGTTGTATAAATTAGGATTAATCTGGGTTTAGATTTTTTTTTCACATTGTAGTATGGATTTTTCTTTATTAGTTTTAGATTAAATAGCGCTTATTTGGGAATTGGAGACACTGCCTAAGTTTTTTTATTCTCATGTGCATTCATTATGCAGTATGCATAAGTATGCACAGAACACCTTTAAGATGAGGGAAATTTATTTATATAGCACCGTTCATACACAAGGCAATTCAGAGTGTGTTACAAATAAAATTCAACTTTGATAATTGAAAGAAAGGAAAAGAAAAGGGTTGAAACAATGGTTATTTTTGTTGTACCCTTGGGAGAACCCTTAAAGGTTCTGTGTAGAACTATACATAGTGTTTCACTATCAGAAAGGCTTCCAAATTAGAAGCTAAAAATTAAGTACTATACAAAGAACCTTCAAAGAGCCTTTTTGTGTACAGACATCAATAAGTGTCAAGTGTAATTACAAAAGGATGAAGATAAACCAGAGCAACAAAGCAAACAAGACTCCCCTTAGACACTGCTGTGAAAGGCAGTTTTCTGAGGATGCTGTTGGCGTTGAGGGAGCAAAAGAAGGGAATCTGACAGTTGCCTGGGAATTTACACAAATGAAGCCTTGCAAACAGGAGCATGAGTGCTTTTGCTTTCTTCAAGTCAACTACGAACTTCTTTGTCTTAAAGGACAGATCCAACCTGAACACCTTGCATGTCACTTTTTATAATTAGAGGAAGTCTGTGTAGCATACGCACATGCAGTAGAGTTATTTTCTTTGGGTATTCTAGCTTGTTAGGAAGTTGGGATCAGAGCATAGGGTCAGGCATGATACAGTGCCCCTGGAGCAGACATGGTTAAGGGTCCTGCTTAATGGCCCAGCCGTGGCAGCTTGGAGGTTGTGGGACTTCAATTCATGACCTTCTGAGCCCAGAGCCTTAACCTCTGAGCCACCACTGCCATTAATATGTGACTTCGTTAACTTTTTCCTTCATCAAGGTGAGTAGCAATGCTGTGGTTCCTCAAGCTTGGGTTACTGTCTGAGTGGAGTTTCACACATTCCCCAGGTTTCTCCAGGTTTTCCAGTTTTCTCCCACATCCTAGCAACATACAAGAAGGTGGATTGACTACCCTAGTTTGTCCCTAGCTGTGAATAAGAAAATGAATGAGAAGCTATGGGGGTTTAAATACCAGAGGTTGTGGGGATATAAAAATAACAAACCATTGGGTGGCCCTATGAAGTGAATATCACTCCACCACTGACCCAAACCAACCATAAAAAGCACCTTTTAAAACAACCCAACGCATGGGATTGATTCACACTGCAGAAGACACACAGACAAAACAAGAACACCACAAAAACAAGTCCCATGGCTAAAAGACAGCATGGCCAGCAGTCCACAAGGTGGGAACCTGCAGATTTTAACTGCTGCTTAATGACCTGGCCAGGTGGAGCTCCATCTAGCAATTGGGGTAGCACAGGCCAGGCAGAGTTACAGAAAAAGGGGAGACAGTAGAAAAGAAAGACAGGACATGTATGTAACACTTCTCCTAAGCATGCCGTTTTCCATGCTTCAGGCATACCTCTCTTGTCAGTCACACCAGTAACAGCTAAATTAAAAAAAAAAAATTTTTTTACATTCTTTGTTTTGGTATATGCTGCTAAGAATTTGAATGGATCACATAAACACTGTCATTTATTATAAACAAAGTTTATAATGTTGAATATTTTAATCACTTTTGCCAGATATTCAGGCAAAGTTTAACGAAAGTGTATCATCGAGACACCACCTTATTGAATCTTAATTTTATGTATTGTTACACCCATATCCAGGACCTGTCTGTGGAGTTGCATAAATCAATGCTTCTGAGTAAAGTCTAATTAATAACCAACAATGACCTGATGTAATGTATTTCTTTTGAGATGTTTTAAGACCGTGTTCAGAGCAAGTCACGGGCCTCTCCTCCTTTGAATGCTGGTGATGATGGTCAAATTCAAACGGGTTTAATGTTACAGGGTTCTTACTGTTTATGAATGTTATGAACAGTCTTTATAGGTACCTCATCACACTGGAGGTAAAGGCAATGTGGTGAGCCACTCACTCAATATGTGTTTGATTACTGTTTAACCTCGCTTGGTGTCACGGACAAAAAAAATGAACAGGAATGGCAATTAAATAAGGGAAAAAAGGTGGCAAAATAGTCTTTGCATATAATTAGTCTCTCAAGCCATGCTTTATTACAGCCAGGTGCATCTGGAGTCTAAAGGCTAATCTAAAGTTAATAGTTAAAATAGTCAGTAGTACATAAACCTAATTAGACTAATCAGGAGCTCAATTATATATACACATAAATATTCCAATTAGATCAAAGTTGTTTCAAATAACAACTGCCAATTTAATTATGCGGAATTTAGTCCTTAATGCACTTTTAACTTGTAGGTAAGGAATAGTCCCAAAGAGACAAATGAGCATTTTTTAAAACATGTGTGCATGACACAGCTATGATTTCAGCAACAAAGACATATAAAATTCTGTGATAATACAGAAATTTACATTTCAGTTGAGATTTTCCCAACTGGATGCAAATTAGGTATGACCTGTTTGCTCAAATTATTCCTTAGATCAATTCTATGGCACATGTGGTTCAACATTTTTTTCCCCTCATTCACAACTTGATTTCCGACTTCTAATCAGTTCCAAATAATGGAAAAAATAAACTCCTATCTGTGGTCATATATTATCCTGTCATATGTAACCCTCTTGTATGTAATGATTCACCCAAATTAGAATCGTATTAGAATTAGAATAGTTAGATTTGATTCACGATATTTTGTTCATGATTAAATTTTTCCATGACATTTTTGAAAAAATAAAAAATTACAAATTTGTTTTTCATAAAATAAAAATCAAGATTTATTTTCCTATTCTTTATCAACTAAATATTTATATTGTTAAATAGAAAAAATACTTTTTTCATTTTCTTAATATCCAACAATAATTATTTATAAGCATTTGTAAAATATAATAGCCTGTTAGATAAAATATTCCTTTTATTAGAAATGAAAACAGATAATAAACTTAAAAAAGCTTAAACATAAAGCAACTTCCCTCATCTGCTTACCATTTCTTTAGCTTTCAGCAGTCTGTAAAGAGTTAGGTCTGATTTCATCCTGAATTGTTTGTAAATGAGCACAAAAGCTCTTTTCCATTTTAGATCTGTTTTGTGTGTGTTTTCGTGGCATTAGAGCTGTTACTTCCGCCTACTGCGACTTCTCGTGTATTCCCTCAATTGTACCCTCTGCTGTCTAATTAATGCAATTACAGCTAGGAAAAACTAAGATATGAATCGTGGTTCATTTTTATTTACATCGATTTGAATCGTCATAAATTTAAATCGGAATTTATCAGTACATGATAAATCTTTACATGCCTAGACCTCTTTATTAAATGTGTACAGTTAGCTTGCTTTGCTGATTGGCCAATGAAGCTAGTGCGAATCCTGTCCTAGAACATAACATGCAAGTCAAACTTAAATACATTTTAAACAAAAGTGATGTGTATAAATGGTATAGTAGGCTGTAGGCTGTTTCTGGATAGTGCAGGCCCACATGAATGAAATGCCAAGTGACATACAAGACTTATTTTAGGGTGACTGGTGACTCTGGTCTTCCCTTGCTTACAGTTTAAACAAAAATGTTATACAGGGTGTTCAAACATTTGCAGTGTGGATACTGACAAGTTGAAAACTTGCAACGATTAATGCCCATGTGTCCTTAAAGATCCTCCATTATCTGCAATATGGCACTATCAGATGGATGCTCTTTAGAGGTCATGTTTGTGTTTTCATAATGGTCATAGGAGAATTTTAGCTCATGCTAGGGTTATAGATGTGACATGAAAAAAAGATAGGGTTTTGTAAGTAGTTCTAAACACATGAATTGGAGGTAGAAGATCCTTTAATCATTTGCTTGCTTGCTACTATATTGTCGTCTTACTTTTTTTTTTTTTTACCAATTTTTGCTGCCTGCATGGATGACATCTCTACGGAAGCATACTAGGGCAACCTATGAGTGTTTTTTTGTAATATTTGTTGGAGTGCACGTGCAAAAAATCTTTTCCTCCTGAACAAAGAATCTTAGGCTACCTGTATTAAATCCGAATGATTGTTCAGACCTAGTTTGTGACAGCGTCATTTCAAAGTATGAAAACTGGTTATGATGTGGTGATTACGTGAAAAAGACAAAGAATCTTCTTATTATTAAACCCGATTCTGAAATATAGCTTAATAAGCACAAGGGGGGGGGCACTCCTAGGTGGCCCCAGTATGCTTCTGTACATGTTTCCTTATCAGATTGAGTGAATTCTTTGTTTGCAAGATTTGTTTTTAATCAGTTGTGGTTTATTTCACCATGTCAAATAAATGGCAGTAATACTAATTGAAAAAAAAAAAAATAATGAAAAACAACTTCAGATTAGTCAGTGATTAAGCATTTACTGACTGTGTTTCTTGTTTATCTCATTAAAAAAAAAAGGAAAAACGATACAATAGCAGTCAACTACTTGGTTTAATATTACATATTTCCAGCATGAATATATCATGAATTATCCTCTTGTACATGAAAAATACAGTTTTCATAAAGCCTGAGGGTGAGAGCCTTCTTTAATGAAAACAGTAATAACAATGCTTTTTGGCTTAGTTTTAAGGCCCTTGCTTCTCATGCCACATAATCGAAGGCTAACAATGTCCTCAGGGTCCGCTCATTCAGATTGACAGAGACAGAAAAAAACTGTTGATCACACATTCCCTAAAGAATGTCTCTCTCTCGCTCTCTCTCTCTCTCTCTCTCTCTCTCTCTCTCTGTATGCATGTATGTGTCTCATATGAATATTTTGCAGTTTTTAATGCAAGCTTCTGTCCCTGTCTGTCTGGCTGGCAGGCTGCGGTGTGCCGGTGGGCGAGGGACGTCTGGGGGATTTGTTGAACAGACGAGGCTCTCTTTAAAATATCTATTGCATGACAAGTTGCCATTAAAGCAAAAAGAAGAGTTTGAAAGTGTTTGACAAGTGGTAAATCTACTCTTCACTTTTCCTTGTAGAGCTAGAAGCCTGAAATTTTCACCTCCCAGTTTGAAGCACTAAAAGGAGCAGAATGGCTTCAGATTATGAAATGTGGATGAGAATAAGGACAAGTGGCCAATTTGTTCAAGTGACATGAATTCGGTTCTGTGATGGAACTAAAACGGGGCATTATCAGTCATTCTGATGGACATGGTTAGCCTTTATAGGACTCTTGCCAAAGGCTGAGTCAGAGTGCTCCATTTCCCTCTAGGGACAGACTGGCGAGATCCCTGAGAGAGATTAGTGCACTGGCACATGCTCAGACAAAGAAAAAAAAAATAAAAAATGGACCGATGTTATTCATCATTCCATCAATATATCATCTGAGGCAGTTTTCCTCTACAGCTTCACTTTGCTTTATCACTCACGCTGTCTCTCAATGCCTCATTAGGATGGCAAAGATCACATTTACTGACGGCTAGAGTGTATGCCTCATGCTGTTTGCGTGAACATGATGCCACTGTACATTTGCGTCCGATTTAATAGGAACACCACCTTTTTTATTCATGCAATTCTCTGATCAGACAATCATGTGACAGCAGAGCGCTACATAAAATCATGTACATACCGTAATCTTGGTGACTTTGACCATTGTGTGGTTGCTGGTGCCAGATGATTTGGGTATTTCACAAACTGCTGACCTGCTGATTGCACAACAATCTCTAGACTTTACACAGAATGATGGAAAAAAAACCCACTGACAGCCTGTATAATGGACAGTTGAAAAATGGAAAATGCATTGTCTAGTCTTTTTCCAGTCTTTGCCTGCCCAGCTTTGGTGAGCTTGTACCCATTGTAGCATCAGGTTCTTGTTTCCTGTTTGACAGGAGTGGATCTCGATGTGGTCTACTCCTGTTGTAGCCATCCACCAAAAAGTTTGACATCTTGTTCATTCTGAAATGCTTTTCTTTTCAACATGGTTGTAAACGGTCACTATTTGAGTTGTTATAGACTTCCTGTCAGCTCGAACCACTCTGGCCATTCTCCTTATCAAGCCATTTTTGCCCACAAACCTTCCACTCAGTGGATGTATTTTTGTTTTTCATAAACACTACGGGCTGTTGTGTCTGAAAATCCCAGGAGATCTGCAATTTCTGAAATACTCAAACCAGCCCATCTGACACCAACAGCCATACCATGGTCAAAGTCATTGAGATCACATTATTCCCCATTCCGATGTTTGATGTGAGCATTAACTGAAGTTCCTGAACTGTATTTGCATAATTTTATGCATTGTGCTGCTGAATGTTGAGCAGCATTTTATGTTCGCTGATTCTGATTCAGCAAATATGTGAGCTGCTGCTTGGAAGAAAAACGCTCGTGACCACGCATCATCAAATATTCAAAGCCATCTGACTTTTATCTTGTCCTACTCCACATATTTAAACAACTGACCATGAATATTTAGCCAGAAGGGTACTTTGCTGTGGTAGAATACCATTCTGAGCAAGGCTTTTTGCTGTCCAAATTTGTACATAGTCCTTAAATTATGTGAATAATTATTTAAACATGAACTTAATTCTCTGTCTGCCAAAGCATATTGTTATGTTTGGAGTACAGAGATGTGTTCCAGATGTTATTGGAAGGTCATAAGTACTTAATTTTTTTTTTATCTGAACCCTTCTATCTAGGAGGATCTCAGTATATGAGCTTTGGATACAGCATAGCTCATCTTACAATAATAAAAAAAAGCCTCTAGTGGTGCATCAGTAGCTGTTCTCACAATTTCAAACACTTCCTCACTGTTCCCCAGGAATGATAAAATTACAATGCAGCAGCAACTCAAAATGACATATCAGTAGTGATGCACTGAAATGAAAATTTCTTACCAGAAACTAATAAAAGTTTTTTCCCCCCTAAGTAGTAAAACTGAGGGCTGAAATATCTAGGCAGTTTCTCATGAATGTAGCTGCTACTACATTGTGCATTTCTGGTAGAAATTGCATGACAAGGTTCAGTGGGTTTTGCTAGCCTTGTTATGCTGTCCTCCAAAATCCAAAGTCCTTGAGAGTCATTCAAGGCAAAGAATTCCTTTTTGGTGCTTTGAGATTTTTCCATATTTTCATAATCTGTGAAGATTATGAAAGATGAAAGTGTCAAGATGCCGTGTCTTCAGGTGATGCATCAAACCTGGACTGGAGAAATCCTCAGGTGTCGTACCGCTTGTTGATACCAGACATGAACAATGATTACAAATCAGTTTTCTGATGTCTTTCGTAGAATCTGTGAAATGTTTCCACCCAGGTGGTTTTCAGTGTTGATCTGCTGCTGCTCAGACTGTTTGAACGTGTCTTTGCTGACTGGCATGAGAGAGCAAAGAACACATGCAGTGTTTGAATCTTTTTCTTTGTGAAGTGTTAGAATGGACACTTTGTTGATCTATTTAGAAATTTTCTACCTTTTTCTTTTTTAATCTTTCATTGGTGTTTATGACCATTTTTCAGCCAATTGCTAAAATTTGCAACTATATGAGAGAAAAAGAAATAAGCTCACACAGGACTGATTAATTAAATTACCTTATTGTTACTTAACAATAAGTCTGAGCATTCTGGTAGCCATGATCCAATTAGTTCTCTCAGTTCATATGCGTAGACAGATTCTTGCACTGTACCAGTCACCACCTTTATTTTTTGTTGTTGATGTAGACTAATCCAAACTGCAAAAAAACCACGCAACAAATCAGCAGTAGCTATATTTATCCATCGTTTGGTTCCTGTCTAATTTCAGTTTATTCTTCTTGCAGGAACATACATAATTTTGTTTTCTTATAATAGTGAGGGTTCATACAGCTTTGAGATTTTCTGCCCAGATGTGTTATGCTATCCAAATTGATGATTGGTCTTGGACGTTCACGAACTTCTTGTGAGGTATGACTGTGTTTTTTGGGGGTAATTAGTTTGGTTTATCCATTCCCAGATAATAAAATGATTTGGACCTGATACGTTAATGAATGTATTACTTTCTCAGATGAGGTTGTGTTCGTAATAAACCAGTGAAAAGAGTGGAAACTGAAAACCCAATTAAACATGTCGATCTTGCAACTCACAAGAGCACTGCTCTAATTATTGACAAGACCCAAAGTTTGTTTTGAAGCAATGAAAGAAGGAGGCTCTAATACTTAATAACCAACATCTTTAATTAATCCTCCCACAGCCTGTTTTTCTTTTTTTTTTCCCCCATCAAAGATCTCTTATTGACCACAGTCTTTTAATGTCTCCTTCATATTGAAATCTTGAATATGTGATTTTAAGTCTGTGCTGCACTGCAATTTTAACCGTACTTTGCATCCGAAGTTGAAAATACGGTTTTATGAGCGTGTTTGTCTTTGAAAATAAGAAGGCGCTGTCAACCGCTGAATGCCAAACCTCTTCTCCTCGTCCTTTGCTATCAGCTAAGGGGAAATGGATTGTCGGCCCTCTCCTAAAATCAATTTAAGCTGTTGTCAGCTCTCTCTCGGCTCCTATCAGAACGTACCAATTCCGAACATTCTGGGTATTTATGAAATGAAGAAACGCACTACCTCATAAATATAGCTAAAGGATGTGCTAAATACAGAAGATTGCATGTGCTAAACCCTGTCTCGGAATTCCACAGCGCTCTATTAGTATTCACTGACTTGTGATGCTGTCTTTACTAACCACTGAAGTAATTGTTTCTCTTCTTAGAGCCCTGTGTCCAAGGAACATTTACTCAATGACACATTCCGTCAAGACATTAATTTACTATATTTATCTTCATTATCACCTTCTCCTCATCGTACAACCTGTAGCCTTGAACAAAGGAACTGGCATTATGGCGGAATATGGCTGAAAACCATAAACGTAGCCATTTTTCATTGTCCTCAGTGCGAAGGTGCAGGCAGTGGTGTTGCTTATTGAAATTCATCGTACGAGGGTTGGGAGGGGTAACAAAACACAAGACTAATTTTTCATGGCATGATTGTTGGGAGCTGTGCCATTTGTAAAAACCCCAGGTTTGAATGAATTCGCATAAAACAAATGTTAACGGTGCTGACGGGCTATTAATACAGCATTGCGTTTTGATTTAATGAGGGAGTGATGAAATGCCAGGGGAGGTTGCTGTACCATGAGGGAGGGAGAGGAGTTTGTGTTTAAATGCTGTCTCAGTGTCATGTCTAATACCGTCTGTGTTTCAGCTTCGCACACTGTCTCTCTCTCGTATGCTCTTTTTTCCCTCTCAGATTGACTAAGCCACTATTTCTGGACCAACCGTCCTAGGAAAATGACATTTAAAGGGGGAGTCATTGATTCTGGAAAAGGTTTGTTGACATTTGAACTCAACAGCCAAACAAATACACACCTCCCTTCAGTGCTCTTTCAGAAGCTCCGCCCCTAAATTCATGGTCGTGCATTGGCAAGGCAACACCACTAGCAAACGAACCCCCCCCTTTCCCTTGTCCTGTGATTGGCTGGATTACATGCCCTGTTACTGATTGGCTGGAATAATATTGTGTTATCTATGACTTGATCACTGATCATGACCCATAACTGATTATTGGTGACAGTAGATTTTACCTTCAGTTATTTGGTTGTGGTTTGAGGCATCATCAACGAGGGTTATAAATGCATAAATATGCATTATGAAATTATTCTTATGTACAAGGCGGCTAGTAAGACTGCAAAGATAATAATATTTGAATCACAATCGTTGGCTTTCTCATTTATTAAACATGATTCCTCATACATGAGCTCACAGGCAGCCATGATTGGCTAATGTCACTGTGATTGACCCTCGTGCCCACTGATGGCTGTGGCATCATTATTCAAACAATAAGGGGAACGATTTTCTGTTGTGCCACTTGGGAGTCCTCATACTTCATTATAACCTTTCCTGAATTATTGGCACCCTTCATAAAACGATAAAAAAAAAAATCTTATACAAAAAGAACACAAGCTATTATTCCAAATACAGGTCATTGAATGGTTTCATTTATTTTTTGTTAAACAATAGTAGTGCAAAAACACTGCGTTCAGGTTTATTGCTACACTTAAAAATAATGTTTTGTGACTCCCTTGAGAGTCATTTTAATGAAGGTTGTCAGTAATATGGAAGGCAATGAATATGACCAACTGCATGCATTATGGCATGTTTGTTTAATTTCTCGGTTTGTTTATAGTAAACAATTAAAAATCCTCTCTGTCTAAGGACATTTTATTTTCCTTTATACATTTTAAGGAACATGAGTTGGGTAACAATCAGTTAATTAAAAATTATAACATTAAATCATTCTAGCCATTCTTGCGCAGCGATTTCAGCGATCATCTCCGGGAAGTTGACCTTCATGTTCAGAGACTGAGACTGAATGAAAAGGTCAAAGGTGAACTGTTGAAGCCTCCAGACAATCTGCAGACAGAGAGAGAGAGAGGAAAACTAGAAGTTAAGGGAGGAGCATCTAGAGAAGCAGCTCAGGTTCCCAGATTATCCCAGCAATCACGCTTTGCCCTGATATTGCAATAATCTCAGAGTCATAGACTGGTAGTTAAGGTTGAGCTCATCACAGATGGAGGGGACTGATGTGAGTGGAGGAGAGATGAGTATGCGCACTTGGTTCTCAAGTACCACAGTAGGTGATGGAGTGTGAAGTAGTCTGCAGAGAGTTTGTAGGTCACTTCTTCAGCAAAGGATTACAATGTATTGCACATCAAGGACACCCAGAGACAGCCAAAAGGACCCCTGGGTAGATGTAGATTAAGATACCATGGACTTGGGTAGTGGTCTGGCTTGGTTGCTTTGGCAAAGAAGGTAAAGGACCACAGACACTTAATCACAGTGGGAACTTCACTGATGTGTCCTACTGAATATCAGAGCATGTGGCAGAAATTGTAACTATAGGAACCGAGCTTATTTTCTTACTTGCAGTGATTTTTTTTAATTAACACATGAGCTATTTTTACAGTATTTATGGTGAAAATGGCTTTTTATAATCTTAAGTCAAATTTTTCTGAAGTTTTATTTGAAAGCAGCATTCCTACTGCAAATTTCATGTCTCTCCGCAGTGATGGTGCAGTGCCAGCCCACACATGCCACTTTCATCTGGCCCACATACAGCTGTGGAATATCTGCAATAAACTCCTCTGAATCTAGCTGCCAGAAAACAGCCACAGCTTAACTTTGATAGAACATGCCTCAAGCAGGATGTGGTCCAGAACCTACAGGCCAAAATCCCCAAACTGAAATGCCCTACGACCATTTGGACTGTTTTTGGCGACTGAGATTCCGAATTACATGCTCTGTGTGTGTGTGTGTGTGTGTGTGTGTGTGTGTGTATGTATA
>JAQMYM010000038.1:1118302-1134534 GCA_030014255.1 Parauchenoglanis ngamensis | reverse complement strand
CCCGCCTCTCGCCCGAACATGCTGGGATTGGCTCCAGCTTCCCCGCGACCCAGATGGATAAAGCGCTATAGATAATGAATGGATGGACGGAAAATTCTCCTCTCACCTCCCCTACTTGGGGGGGTG
Source organism: Parauchenoglanis ngamensis (assembly GCA_030014255.1). NCBI lineage: Eukaryota > Metazoa > Chordata > Actinopteri > Siluriformes > Auchenoglanididae > Parauchenoglanis > Parauchenoglanis ngamensis. The sequence continues at coordinate 1,134,408 of JAQMYM010000038.1, read as the reverse complement.
GTATGTGTCTTCCTCAACCTCAGGTTCTCTACCAGAAGCCTGGGAATTTGAGGGTTCTGCACAGTATCGTAGCTGTTCCTAGAACAGTGCTACGGTTCTACTGTTATGAAGAAGTACATGCCAACTAGCAGTGTTTACTAGTTGGAAACACGGACATGGAATGTACCATGGTACTCCAAGGCCAGTCCTTTTTCTCCATAATCATATGTAATTTCATCTCCTTTGTTAACATCTATTATTGCAAAAAAGACTGAAATGTGACCTTCCATTCACTTCAGTCTGCAATTTGAGTGCTTGTGGTCACCGTTACGCAACCTACCAAAAGAGCCATCTTCCTTTGCTGCATTAATACTTAATTCACATAAAAAGAGCGTGACAGAAAAAGGCAAAGCCTTTACTGACTCAATATCCAGCATCCAAGTCTACAATTATGATGGTTCTTCACCCAGAGATCTAATGCTTGCTTTCTTTTTTAAATGTCAGCTGAGTTTCCAGTCAAGCTCTAAATGTTTGTGGTGTGTGCGGACAGTGCTGTGGTGTGATTGCGTAACTACAACAATGACAATGAAATGTTCTTTTAAAGATGCAAAGCTATTGCCCTATTTCATGGAGGTCACTTCTGTGGGTCATATAATTCTACATCAGCAGATGTACTACAGGCTGAACAACTGAATGGACTGATTTTCTAGCCTTAGGAATCCTTCCTACAGCACATCTCCTTTGACTTATAGAAACAATTAAAGGGTACAAGGCTATGAATAAAATTAGTAGCTTACCACCATGTTTTTTCCCTTTCCACTGTGACATAAATACAGCACATGTGCCAGTGAACAAAATGTCAACAAAAAAGACTGCAAGAAACTGTATGTGCTCTAAATCAAACACTGTCTAATTAAAATAGCTGTAGGAAACAAGCGAGTCACATAATTTTAATCTTCCAATGGTAATGGTTTAATGAAATAGCCTGTATTCAGCCAGAACAGTTAATAATTGCTAAATGATCATTTAAGTAGTCCCGTAATTTGATCATTCTTATCTGTAATTGGTTATTAATAAGATTCTAAATCTTTGTCAATAAGGCAAGAGGAAAATAATAAAGCAAAGGAAACATCTGTGGGACTGGGAGCTATCATAACCAGTACACACTGATTCACTTCACTTCTAGCTTGTCAGACTTTGCAGTTACATAATGTATGGCATCTGTGAGAAAGCTTATACCTCCGTGACAGAATGTTCATATATGATTGAATAAACCCTAAGATTAAAAAACTTCCAGAGGACAGAGGCTATGGCAAAAAATCCAGGGCTCAGGAGGACAATACTCTCTGCATAACCCTAACCCTAACCTCAAGGAATAATACACAAAAGACTATGCGGTTAGATAAAAATAATACACGCTAGTGCTGTGTGCTATGTAACCCTGAAACAGACTTATTTTGTATAACATCTCTGTCCAAAGCTGTTATTCTGGTTGTACCTGTGCTTTATAGCAGCTATTATTCATTCCCATTACTGAGAAATCTGAAAGCACAAACTTTCCTGTGTCAGGAAGCTTACTGATTGTTACAAAGTGCTGACTCGTCCATAAATGTTACATAATATTTGATTTGATTTGATGAAGCGTAATGTTAAGAGACGTGTGCGTTTTCATTGTTGAACAGCCCTTTTGTTATTAGCCATAGAGTACCAAAGAAGCCCCTATGTATGCACTGTTACTATGGGAACAGTAGTGCATTAGAGTAAACCTATTATTTATGTTGGAACGATTGTCAGAGCTGTTGTTATAGAAGATTAATCACACCTTCTGATTGGAGAATTTGACTTCACTGTGGTACTCTACATATTATCCAGAGCCACATATTTATGCTCCATACCGCTAACATGCCATTACCACTGTGGAGTAATTTCATATAAAAATGTTATATAAGCAAAGAAATGCAGAAATGTAAGCAAAGGTTTATCTACAGGATAAGTGCCGTAGACCCATCAGTGTCTGGCAAATATTTATTACTCGGATACCCATAAGAGTTAATGAAAAGATATTTGGTTAAGTGCCAAGAGAGAGGACGGAAAAGCATATTTAATGTGGTGTAATCAAATATATATTTTCCATTGCAGTGTTTGTGCACTTGTTTGTGTTTGACAGACTTAACATGGAGAAATAATGAACCGAAAATATTAGAGTTTGCAGCTACAGAGCTTAAAAGGCTACATCCAATTTCATATTTGTGGGCTGGATGTTTGAAAATGTCATTGGATTAACATCCTTTTTTGTTATCCCTGTGGCAGTGCTGTTTATAATAATGCTAAGGTCACTACAGATATTTCCATGTTTAAATTTACTAAAGTGGTGAAAAGAAAAAAAAAAAACGCCGGAGGAAGTGAAAGTTAATATGGGTAATGTAGTTCTTTCCGATTTCCATTGTTGTGTTTATGAACCTTCAGAGTGGTAAAAAAACTAAAACGTCTACATGCCACCATAACCTGACCTGTAGATCTCATTTAATATTGTAAATGAGTTATTTGACACAGTGCAAAAATGTAAAGCTCGAAATTGTGATAACCATTTTGCCCATTTATGAGAAAAAGCTAACTAGCTGTATTGATTTGTTAATGCTTACTTTAGGCTAACAAGCTAGCATGATAACAATTTAAAGGTTCACTGTGTAGGATTTAGGGGGATCATTTAGCAGAAATAGAATATAGTATTCACAAGTATATGAATTAGTGTATGATTACCTGTAATTATGAATCATTGTGTTTTCATAAGCTTAGAATGAGCCCTTCACGTCTACACAGTTAGCCTGATCTTCTTTCACAGAGCCGCCATGTAGCACCGCTACAGTGGCCCAGAACAGACAAAACTCTAGAGAGTGGCATTGTGAATCCGGAAGGAAGCGCTGGAAAGATGGCTAAGACAAAGAAAGGAAGACATAGAAGAAAGAAAGAAGAGGAATCAGTGTTTTCTGGTGCTGGTTAACAATTTTGACAACCCAAATTCTGAAAAATGGAGGATCGTACTTATTATTTAGCACGAGAAAAGGCAAAGGGACTTGGAAGTACGCTATGGGCACCTGATGGCCACCATACGTTTAAATACACACTTGGATCTGGTTGGTTATCCTTTTGTGTCATGGAGGAAGCACGTTGGCCTTCCCTGTTTGATAGTCATCACGTATTAGGGGAGAATGAGTTAGTGTCTGGAAATTAATAACCGTGAAAATGCGGAGAACATGGAGAGAAATAAAAGCAATACAAACACTTGTTTTTATTGTAGATCTGTTTAGTCCTTGTATGAAATTAGGTTATTGAAACCTACCCTCAAAATAGTTAAGCGGTAACATGAGTTGCAGTGTGTGTGATGGGGTGGCACAAGCCCCGCCCCCTGCTAATCATTATTCCAGACTACAGATGCTGCTGTAGAGCAACCAGTTCATGAACTGCCCAGATCATGGCTTATGGGCCAAAGCGAAGAAGGTGAGTCACCTTACATGTTTCACTGTATCACCTTTGCCTTGATTTCTGTTCCCATCGAATTTTAGGGACAAAACGTGGTTGGTACATAAACAAGATGATGTCCCCAAGAAGAGATAATTTTCCATGCGCACGCACACGCACGCACAGGCAACTCAGGCAATTATTTTTTCTGGCAGCTAATTATACGAAAAAGATGAGGTAAACACACATTCAGTAGTGATTTTTTCCAAGGACTTTGTGATATATTGTAATTACTCAGCAGACAGTCGAGGGAAGACAGGATGGGAAAGAGAAAATCTGAAACGGGTGAATGGTTAAGCCAAGGGCAGTATTAGTTGACCTACTCTATTTAGCAGCCTCTAAGATTACTCAGTGGGGTGTTAAATTTTAAAAGGTGTCTGGAGGAAACGACACCCTCGGGCGCATTTAAAAATTTTTTTTTGAATGCCTACACACCAGTTGGAGGAGCAAGGTTTGAGTCTACAGAGTAACGCACTTCAGTTACAAATCGTTTTGGTCTTAATCCATCCTAAGAGACTAGGCATGATAGCAGCTGGGGTCTCTCTGAGTGCCACGTTATTTTTCTTCCTCCTTTTCCCTTTATTTCAATCTCTCCCTCACGCTCTCTCTGTCTGGCTTTGACGTTCCCAGAGTAAATCTCTGATTCTGCTATTTTGTCTCTTAGTGTCAATTATTTATGCTTGCATTTACATTTGCGTTTATGGCATTTGGCAGACGCCCTCATCCGGAGCAGCTTACATAAGCACTGTGAAGACTCCATCAGTAAATACATTCTGATACTGGTTCACTAGGACCCGCTCTAAGAATACCATCAGTCTAAAGACTCCGTTGGCAGGTAATACAGTAAGAAAGCAATTATTCTTTCATTACTTTCATTCTCTGTCTTTGTGTTATTCTCTCGCCTTCATATTTCTTGTTGACTTTCACACTTAATGTTTTCATATTCGGAGAAGATGGCAAGCATTCAAATAAACCTCTAATAGTCCAGCGTATTGCCAAAATATTGCCGTGCAGTAGTTCTAGTTGTAATTATCACATTAATCACTGCAAATTTGCTTAAATTTAACAGTATAGCTTCCACCCTTATTATTCATCAGCTTCGAAAATAGCACTTGATCCAGCACGTCTACCAGATATTTACTTTTTGTGTACAACTTGATGTAGCTACGAGGCATTAAATCATGGTAATGTATTTAATCTATTTTATCATGCTTTTAATGAACTATTTTAATTGCAAAATTAATCAAATGACATACCTGTGGTTTTCAGGATAAGATGACTAAGCATTCATATGCTATGCTTACAGTTTACTTTCAATTATTTTAACTTGTATTTTCTTTTAAACGGTCATGTGGAAAAACATTTTGTGCCCTATAGAGGGATGATACTATTAATGAATTGACTCAGTGTTATATTTATGAATTTAATGTTGGCCATGAGTGTATGTACAACTCCTAAAACATGAATTTCAGTATGACGTGTCTGTTAATGTCAGTATTAATTTCTTTTTCACTCTGCGTGGCTTTTTCTTCTTGATTTTCATCCATCCATCCATTATCTATACTGTTTATCCATCCGGGAGACGGGGAAGCTGGAATCAATCCCAGTTAACTTCGGGTCAGAGGTGGGGTACATCCTGGGTAGGTCGCCAGTCTATCACAGGTCTAACACGGAGACGAACAGCCATTCACACTCAATCTCGCACATATGCAGAATTTAGAGTAACCATTTGACCTAATCTGCATGTCTTTGGACTAGATACCCTTATTGATATTAATGCTTAATGTTTTCGTGCTCAGATGATGCCTTTCACCCAGGTTTAATTTTAGCTAAAGGTGTCTGTGAGACTTGCATTGCCTTGTTTAAGCATCCAATATGCTTTCATGTTACTATAGGGTCCTTTTTTTTGTCCCACTCTTACACCTTTTTTCCCCGCGAGGGATACTAGTACTGATGCACACCTCTAATTTCTAGGCTTTACATGGCATTTCACTAGGATGCATATTATACAGAATGTGGCATATAACAAATCCCATTACTGCATGCAATTTTGTCTTTATTGACTTTACCCTGTTGTCACTTCGCATGTTGTAGGATAAGCTGTTACCTTCTTAACAGTTATGCGTTTTTTTTTCTTTTCCTTCCAGTAATTTCCTTGGAAGTGCACTCAGTCATCAGAGTCGCCGCGCACTCATTTAAGCCCCATCCACCCATTAACGTATATCTTAAAAAATGCTTTTTTTTCTCCCCTTTTCTAATCGATTGGCATTTCAAAAGATTTTTGTGTTATGTGGACAGAAATACTTTCAAAAAAGCTGTTTGTGTGGACAAGTTGTTATTTTTTTCTGAGAATGGAAGGGTAAAAAAATGTTTTCAGAAATATCCATATATGTGCGGGTGAGACGGGTTTTCTCTGGTCGACATAATGCCATAGAAAGCAGACTGCATGCCCCTTTAATTAAAGCAATAATGATTTCGCAGGCTTTTGGCATGGGTTGAAGGTTTCAAGCTTTTTTAATGTGTGTACCAAAGCAAGTTTATGTACCACCAAGAGGAATCAGCATACTGACTGCCAAATCTAATTAATATTGTGCTGCTATTTCAAAGGAAAAATGCTCATACAAACTGTTGATTTGCTGTAAACACATACACAAGAAATGAGGAAAAAGTCAAGTAGGAAGAAGAGAGGAAAATGTATTTCCAGTGATTTATGGCCTGACATTGTCCTCTGTTAATCTCCAATCCAGTAAGGATTTACAATTTTGTATAAATTTGCATACAACTCTGACTGACTTGCATTGCTTATCTTATGGCTCTTTGGATAATTCATGCGATTAGATATATGGTAATATCATTATACATTGCATATGTTATTACTGAATGCAGCCACTCCAAGTAAAAGGCAGTTTAAGAGCATCTTAATGGGTTGTCTCATGGCTGGTGTCCTCTCAGTCTAGGATTTTACCCAGATAATGATTTTACCCTGCTTTGTATTATCATTATTAGTCTGTAATTATTAGATATCTGGTACTCTCAGGTACTAAAACTGTATTACATACAATCTGAACAACATAATAGACAGCTCTGTTTGTGTGGGAGATGCAGATTACTTTGCCTTTGCATAATGAGAAGTGATATAATTACAGTAGTGGTCAAAGGAACATAATCATGAAATGGCAATGAAGCATGGAAAGCCTTCAACAATGCCTTGTCTTCATATTGAGGCTCCAGCCTCTACTGTTTGAGATTTCATATCGGCTTCTGTAGTGATGGCACTATTTAAAAGTGAAATTAAAAATTAGCACTATCAAAGCCAACTCGAGTTTTACTTACTTTGATAATTGCCTCTGAGATGTGATGGATAAGAGCAAAATTGAAATGTCATGTTAGCTAATTTTTATCTCAAGCCAGTAGTTTCTCAAAGCTTTTCCATACAAATCCATTGTATCTTACTTGAATATCTGCTTGGGTCCTTCTCCTTCTTTTCAGTATTCATGAAGTGCATTTTGCGTGAACGTAAAATGGTTGAAAAGTGGAAGGAACCATTTTACCTCAAGAAAAGGTCATTTAATTATAATGGATGTTCTCTGACAGATTGTGTACTCTGAATCTCAAGGTGTTGCCAGGGGTGTTTCTCAATATGCTTCCTTTTATGAATTCCAGCATCCTCGTGTCCTCTCCTGACATCTTTTAAATGCCCAAGTTGCAGTCTGATACTAAAGAGGAGACGTGCAGAGAACAGATATAAAATCTGGAAGCGCTCTTGATCTCAGTGTGTGTGTCAGTGATTCCGTAACAGACCAACATGCCTGAACAAAGTGGGACTCAAAAACTGCCAGCTGTTCAAGTAGTGGATTATGATTCTGTTTTACAATAATTATGATCCTGCAGACATTCTGGCAATTCCACAGGAGAACACAGAACCTGGTGCAGATGTTCCTGGAGCCTCCTGTTCATCCTTGCAGAAGTGCTTAATCATTATCCTCTTCCACCATTTAGAATTCTACTTTTTAATTTAATTGATGGATAAGAAGATGATAATAATAATAATAATAATAATAGCAACACACAACTGTGTGTTGATGAGAAATCATCGTTTAATTGTGACCATGTTTAAATAAGTAGCTTTAATTATTTGATTTTTTATCATTATTTAATTGTTTTACTTGTGTGCTGTAATTATAGCATTTACGTTTTTAACATTTGCAATTTTCCTTGGCTCTGTAATGTTAAATCTCTTTCCTACCAACTGAAGAACCAACGCTCTACAATCCACTCAAGAGCCAGCCTGAAATTGACTTCTCTCACATTCCCTGAACTCCAAGACACCTGCTTCCTGTTTTCTCCTCTGTCAAGTAGGCGGCAGAGGCTGATGCAAGCGCAGGTTAAATTTCCTCCAAAAATCGAGGCCAGACAACAAAGCAGTTGATCAGCAAAAGGGTAAAACCAGGCAAATCCAAAGAGCAGAGTATCAACAAAATAAATTCAGGACCAGCAATACACCAGATAATATAACCAGCCAGCTTGGAATCAGTAGTAACCCTAAGTGTGAATGAATTTCCAGACGTCTGGTGATACAGAGTGAGTGGCAGTTTTAATTTATTTTGGGTTTTCTAAAATCAACGCAGGATCAAAATTATACATAGAGGATCAAAAATGTATATATACACCTATTTAGATTATCAATTCAGTAGTGCTGAAAGTTCCAAACTGTCTTTTAACTTGCCAAGGCCTCTTAACTTCCTGTTAGTGATCATTGACCACAGCTGGTAGCTTCTCTGTGCACAACATACAATGGATTTGTTTAACAAGTAGAAGTTAACGTGAGGTTTAACAACTTTGCCAAGGTTTGGAAGAAGACCCAGACTACCACCTTCAGCTCAGAGGAATCTTGTTCAGATGGTCAGGAACATCCCAGGAACTATCAAGGCACAGGCCTGCCATGAACTGGAAGCTGCTGGAACACTGTCTACTGTCAAGTGAGTTTTACATCTCCATGGACTGAGAAGCTGCTGTCCAAGAAAGAAGCCTCTGATCCAAAATCATTCTTGGCGAAAGTTTGCAGCTGACCACATGGACAAAGTAAAAGCCCTTTGGAGGAAAGTTTTGTGGTCAGATGAGAAAGATTAAGCTGTATGTCCAGAGATACAGAGCAACACTGTACCAGCTGATAAGCATGGTGGTGGTAGCATCAAGGTCTGGGGTTAACCATTACTGCAAGAGGAACTGGTTCATTGCACAAAGTGACTGGAATAATGAAGAACCTCCCGAATTTCTCAGCATAACCTTAAACCAGCTAGATGGTTGAATCTTGGACACATTTGAGTGTTCCAACAGGACAGAGATCCCAAACACGCATCACAGCTGGTTGTGGAATGGATAAAGCAGGCTAACATTAAGCTTAAAACAAATCCTGACCTCAACACTATCCAGAACATGTCATTCAAAATATATCATTGTGAACCTAACTATGTAGTTGTAATATCAGTAATATGTGCTGAAAGCACGTGTGCAAATTATAAATGGAAAACAATGGGTTTTTCAAGATTAAATTTTTTTTTCCCAAAACAAGTTTATTTACTTCTGCCACTTGTTAGATGGAGTAGAATAAGACATATACACTGTTTTTTGTGCTTGTGTATTATACACCGTGATCTAACTCCATACAAAAGTCCATTCCTTTACATCTAAGGTAAATTGTGTATGTGTATGCGTGGGTGTATTTAGATCTACGACTGTGATGTGGGCCTGGACTGGATGATCATGATGTGACATCCTCATTCCTCTGTGTATTTAAGCCATTCATTCATTCTTTCAATGTTCTTTGCAAGGGTTTGACTTTCATTCCTGATTATAATTCTAAGCATTAGTTACGGTTGTTTTTGTTGACTTTGACATTCCCATATTTGGTCTGGATTGCTTCGAATTGCTCTGTTAGTTTGATTGATTGACCTTGGCGTGTTTGATGACAATTTTGTCTGAGGTTTTGGATTGTTTAATAAAGATTTCACTCGCACTTGCAACCTTGTTAAAGGTCAGTATTTCATGGTTAGGAAAATAATGGTTAAATTAATTTCATTACTAAGAGAGGTACATTAGCTGTAGGAGCACTGTAAATCACAGTAGACATTTCTGGTCCTCCTCTGGATCTTATTGCACCAGCTCAGCTGCCTGCTCCTCAGCCCTCAGGCAGTGCGTGCCTTTCATCATGGCTCCCGACTGCAACATTTCCAGCTGCAGTTCTCTTACTTTTAGTTAGCATATTTAATTTGCATTTTGCAGTTACACAAATTCACTTAAAAATATTGCCGTGTTTATGTTTTCGCCTCACGGTTGGCAGTTCGCAAGCAACGCAAAAGATTTGCATAGAGGCTATATCCATGTTACATATTTTACCCTGACTTATTATAGTAATAAAAAATGTAGTTGTAGCTAACCTTTTATTTATTTTTTATATTGAATAAAGGTGCTCCATGTAAAAGATTTCCATGTAAAACAAATCAGCTTGGCTGTGTTATTGCACAATAGCATCGCAAGCGCATGCATTCTCCATTCTAGCCAAGATACTACATTCATGCCAAAAATGATTTTTCTAAGGACACAAGTCTGTTCTTTATATTTCTTGACTTGAGAAACATTCTATAAGTTGTTGTAGGGCAGATGTTAGCTGTAGGTGATGTGTAAAGCTCACTGAGGGCAGTTTTTTCGTTATTTATTGAGTCAATTTATTAACTCTGATAGGTGTGTGTGTGCGTGCGCGTGCGTGCGTGCGTATAGGGTCTTAGATCTCCGTGAGGAGAAAATTGCCTACAACAAAAAAGATGCATGCAAATTTTGAGCTAAAGGACACAGAGGATTTTGTTTCCAGAACTTAAGGTAACAGCTTAGGGTTAGGTGCAGGTATAATAAATTTGACTGCTATGCAAATGCATTAAAAATACCTTACACAGATACAAATACCAGCACGTGTGTGTTGAGTATATGCATAGTTGCTTGAAGGAATTAACAGACAATATGAAAGTGAAACGCTTGCTTCACTTTAAGCTGTTTGTTTTCCCTCCACAGAGAGATGGTGAACATTTTCAGTCGGCACGCTTTCTACCATGTAATCATGATGTCCTTTAGAAATACTGAACTCATTAACTCTCTAATAAGAGCGCATCACTCTGCTGATATAACCGTGTATGCAGAACTGCAAAAGTCACTGATTTTAATTAATGGTTTGAGATATCGATCTAGTTTCTACTAGTTTAATATATTACTATTGATCCAATTTATAGTTCTGTCTTTATGCATGATGCCGTCAGTGAATGTAATCAAGTAATAGTCACAACTCATTTCTAGTTGCTTGTTGACTTGCATAAAAGTGGCATTTAAATGAACAGCACTTGCAAAAGCTTGTAAAATGGATAGTGGCTGTTCTAAAATTTGATTCATTCAACAACATTCAACGCCATTGTAAAATCCTCCATTTATTCACACCGCTGGCCGCATCACAGTAAATGAATTCTATGTTATGTATCAGGTTTTAAACCATTAACAGATAAAACAAGTAGTTGGTTTTTTTTTTTTACCTTAAAAACAGCTATTGTTCTGTCCATGGAATATTTGTCTGCTATATTGCTTAGCTATGAAAGCTTACTGTTAGCAAACTTCATTTTATGCCAGAATTGTTTCTTGCAAATGTTATTAATAATTGTTTAAATTATGTATTGAATATTGGATTTTTTTCAGATAATTTTTGTCATCTTTTTCTGAAAGCAATAAGCCGCTTGAGGATGTGCTTTACAGCGACTGTATCATGGTTAAAGGGTCTTACTCTGCTTCACTGTAACACACATCCTGGAGTGGATTATTGCTTTAATATACTCAAGTAAAATCATCTAAAATACTCTCTATTAGAGTTAAACTTTCATATTCTTTCATCAAATTACGTTAGCTACAGAAGTATAAACTCTTATATTTGCTCTGTAAATTTAAAAGTACAATAAAAGGAGAAGAGAAAGGAGTCTGTGTTTCACCATCGAGTCCAGGAACATAAACTAACATTAACTTTATTGTAGTGCTTGAAAAGCAATATATTGTTATCCCTTGGCTTCTTCTTCTTCTGTTTCCAGGATCAAAAACTTCTTAACATAAGAAACCTCATTCACAGGTCTTGTACCCGGCACAGCGGCTCTTTAACTTTGAAAATTCACCCACATTGCTCTTTTTAACCTTCTATCTGTCCATTATTTCCACTAGACTTAAAAAAAGGATTCAAACTGCTCACATGTAGTCAACTTCTGAACTCGTACCTCCAAACTTGCCTTTTTTTCCATCCCTCGGTTTTCTCCCATTGGCCTAACTGCTTCTCGAGATTAAAAACTAGGACCACTGAAGTTGGTAAATGTGGTTAGGCTGTTGTACCTTACATAAATACGGTGGAAAATTTTTTGTCTGCACCTCTTTCTTTCTTTTTTTCATCCTTCCAACCCCCTTACCCTAACCCCCTTTATTCTTTCATTCATCCCTCCATCCTTCCATAGCAATCCACTGATTTTACTACTCCTTCAACAAAGTTAGAACTGCCAAATTTCGTGTGTAGGTTCAACTGCTGTCTGTCTGTCTGTCTTATTATCTTCCCAATCTTAATCTACATTTCTTTCTCTTTCTACTTTATACTGTTTCTCCCTTTCTCTCCATCTTTCAATTTATATGACAATCAATATGAATGGTGGAATTTTCATGACTCAACATTCTGTAACTCAGTTGTCAACTGTCCGTTGTCACTGCTGCAGCTCTCTCTCTCTCTCTCTCTCTCTGTCTCTCTCTCTCTCTCTCTCTCTCATTCTCTTTCATTCTCTAATTTGAACCTTGTTGTTGTTGTTGTTATTATTATTATTTATTATTATTATTATTATTGGCTTCCCTGGTGGTCTAGTGGCTAGGATTCGGGGCTCCCACAGCTGCGGCCTGGGTTCAATTCCCGGGAAGCCAACCCAGCCACTAGTGTATTTCTGTTGATCCCAAACCCAGATAAATGGGAGGGTTGTGTCAGGAAGGGCATCCGGTGGAAAAACTTAGCCAAATCAGACATTCAGACACAAATGGCTTTGCTGTGGCGACCCCTAACTGGAGTAGCCGAAGGATATTTTATTATTATTATTATTATTATCAAGAAAATGTATAGGCCCAAGACCCGAGTACTTATGAGTACTAACTGTTTCCATAGTGTATTATGTACATGTGTGTAAACGACACTCCGCCACAATCTCACAGCGAAGTCTTGTCAGTCTGTTAAATTCTGAGCAATAATAGTCTATGATTATTCTGTGTCTTGACCTTGGACTGTGGTTTATTATTCTGCTCTTGGATCTCCTTTGTCACTATTTACCTCATAACATTTGTACTCAACCTGGAACATTATTACAGACAGTGAATTTTCAATTGTGTATTGAACTATGTTCCCCTGGACCAATAAAACCTTCGCAGATGGATCTGAACCTTGCTGTTGAGTCTGCTTTTGTTAAACAAACGTGTATTACACATACACTTAAAAAAAAAAAAAATTCTTTTTGGAAGATTGACATATGGATTTTCTCTTTAGAGTACTGTTAAACTTGGAAAACATTGAGTGGAAGAGAAAAAAATGGTACAATTCAAGTACAAGCAAGAGGAGGGAAGAATTGCAAAAAAGTGAGAAATGAAAGCATCTTCAAGGTGATCAGAACAAGAAAAGTAGTAGCGTAGAATGAGCAAATATGTCTGAAGAAGCATAAGTGCAAGTCCAGATTTTAAGCTGGGAAAGCTGTGTAGATCTGTTGCAGCAGGGGAATGTGATATATGTGGTATATAGTACTCAAAACTGTCTGACTGTTCCAACGTTTTGGCATGTTTAATTCTGCTTTTACATTCCATCATCCATCCCGTATACTCTCTCTGGCCAGCAGAGGCACGGTAAAGGTATTGTAGTGGAGATGATTTCATTTTGATGGTACAGTGCTTCCCAGGAGAAACCGGCTATTTCCTGCAAATTTCTCTTCAGTACAGCAAAACTCTGAAATATGTCTCCAGTGAGATCAACCCTTTCATTATCAAGGGCACAGTAATAGAGCAATGGCTCTGTTTGGCCTGGGGAACTACAAAACCCACAAACCCAGATCCAGACCTCAAATTAACAAATTTTAAAGGAATACCACCGGTATCTTATTATGCCAGTGGAATGCTGTTATAGTTTGAGTTCAGGTGTGAGTATTGGATTTCCTGCTGTGGTTTCCATCAGAAATGTTGGAAAAATAATTCCTGCATTTATAAAGGGAAGCTTTTCTCTCCGTTAGAGTTTTCTAGTGATTGTTGAAAAATGAAACTGTTCTATTTTGTATTATTTGTATCTCTCTGTTCGTAACAACCCTTTCAAGTGCATTTCTAAGCAAAGGCTAATGTGGGTGGCACATTCATCTTAAGGAATCTTTTAGATGCTCAGAGTTCTTTCGTTCATTCTTTTTTCTTTCTTTCTGCCATTATTTATGCAATTGTTTGGATAAGATATCGAATTATGGTTTAAATATTAGGGAACATAATTTCATTGCATTTTATAGAGATGAAGCAAAGTGGATGCTAAAGCACAAATACAGTGCTACTATTTAAACTAGTTAAAGTGTACCAGATAGAGGACAGTTTGTAATTTTTCACTTTTTTTTTTCTACAGGTATCACACATTTAAAGAGAACCTAAATGCAAGTTTTATTTGTTCAGGCTAACTACTCAAAGAAATAGCTAACTAATTTAACTGAACTGAAATTCTAATTTTAGTTTGATGAGTATAATTATTTTACTCTGTCTTAATAAAATATGGTCATATTCTGGCATGCATTTTATGCCGACATTGATGACCGGAGCTGCATTTCACTCTCTTGTCTTGCTACACATCAGCACATTCTAGATGCGGACACTGGTGGTCTCGTCACCGTCCATGTGGTGTGTAGCTGAATATAAAAAGTCGAAGGAGTCTTTATTTGTCACATATACTGTGCATTAGAGCAGAGTGAAATTCTTTTCTTCACATATTCCAGCTTGTTAGGGGCCTGGGGTCAGGTGCAGGGTCGGCCATGATTCGCACCCCTGGAGGAGAGAGAGCGTTAAGGGCCTTCATCAAGCGGCCCAAGAGTGGCAGCTTGGCAGTGCTGGGGCTTGAACTCTTGACCTTTATGATCAGTAACCCAGATCTTTAACCATTGAGATACCACTGCCTTTATGCATATATAGAATATATGACTTGAGGGCTCATGAATCATATGCCAGCGTAGAGAATGTGAGTTGTAATCCTAATATGGGGCAGAATTGCTCCAGGCCCTTAGTAATAATAACTAACTACAGGCTCAGTGGGTACAGAAACCCAGAAAACCGGCATTAACCAAGCAATCAGATGCAAAGCAATAAAATGCATTAGATCACTGAAAGGGTTAATGGAGTTAAGAAAAACAGTTTGGCCAGCATTCAGAATTATCAAAAGTGTTCAGGCAACTTGGCAATGAATGTGAAAATGCAAATTGACTTACTGCCCCACATATGCTGACTGGCTATATAGACTAACTGCAGACATACAGATGCTACTAGACTAGGCTAAACAGAATCTAAACATTGCACATGGGAAAGAGTGCCTGGCTTTGTTCTTTTTAAGATAAATTCTGATTTACTAAAAATTGGTTCAGAATCTGGACCACTTTTCTCTTTGGTTCTGCCTTTCCATGTGATGCACATATCATGTGTGAACAAATATAATTGGTTTTGACATTCTACAGTTAGACAATGAAAACAGTGCAGTCCCACGTTCCAGTATATTTAAGATACAGGAGAGTTCACCACACATCAATGAAGTGAGGTACTGTTCCCTTTGGGATAGCAGAGTTAATGGAGATGAAGCAAAGTGTGTATGAGTCAATTTAGGACCCCGACAATGCAAGGATCTGTCCATTCTCCTTTATCCAGACAATTGCCTGCTGGGTCCCAACAGCAGGTGTTGAACCAGTCAAATGTTCTATCTTGCATGCGGAAGCAGTAATACTTAGTCAGTGAAGAGTCACTTGACTCCTTCGCAGATGGTTCAGTGGCATCTTGTGCTATTCATGACTTCTTCACTGAGAACAGAATGGTCTCAATTATGCATACAATCATTAAATTGCAAGTGGCCACACTTTGCACATAACAGACTTATTATGTCTAATTGGGATGATATTATTTGCAAGGCTAATACTGAAACTGGGCACGTTGCATTGAAAACCATTTCAGTATAGGATCAATGCTCATCATCTATGAGCCACATCAAAAAAGTAGGTATTACCTGTAGTGTGAGTGCTGTGAGGCATTGGTCCAATGAACATTTAATCCTTGCAAAAATGCTGGACGGACATGTGGAAAAGTTTGAAGCCAAAACAAAGGAAAAACTAAACTTCACGTCAACATATTAACATTCTCAAACTGAATGGGTGTGGCTAGTGCTGCAACATTTTCAGGAGCCCTAAACAGAGTCAGATGTACACTGTATGGCCAAATGTACACTACCGGTCAAAAGTTTGGGGTCACCTTCTAATTCAATTATTTCTTTATTTTTATGACTTTAAAAGAGA
>JAQMYM010000038.1:1101026-1118202 GCA_030014255.1 Parauchenoglanis ngamensis | reverse complement strand
AACGTAGAAAGCAAAAAAAATAAAGAAAAACCTATGAAAAAGAGTAGGTGTGTCCAAACGTTTGACCGGTAGTGTATGTGGAGACCTGACCATCATAGCCATATGTGCTGGTTGAACATACCATTTCAATACCATGGTCATTACTCTGCAGTTGGTGTCTCATTTGCCATTATAACCATCTCCCTGCTTCTGAGAAGATTTTTACTAGTGGGGATTTGTGCTAATTTAGCCAAAAGAGTGTTAGTGAAGTTGGTTACTGATGCTTTCGTGAAAAGGCCTGGTACAGTCAGTGTTCCAATTCATCCCAAAGGTGTTCAGTGGGGTTAATTCAGTTTCACAGCAGTCTTGGGCCACAGGCAACGTCAAACAGCAACACAAGAGAAGTTGTCTGTTTGCAAACAAACTTACTGTGTAACATGGTTCATGCGAAAGGTAGAGTTACTCACTTTGGCAAGGTTTGTGCACAAAGTGACCGGTGTATGAATGTCCACTGCAGCACATCCAATGGACAGTGTAACCAACATGTTGTTAGACCCATTCTGTCTTAACATTGATCCCATTCTGTCTTAACATTAATTGATCTGCATAATTTTACTGCTGGGCCCTCCATGCTCGTTACCCATAAGTCCAATCCTGCATTCCCAGATGTACAGGCCACTATGGGACAGCAGACCACAAACTTTGATTCTAGCTTTTGGAGGAACCCAGGACAGCAGAGTTTCTCAGACTGACTAGAGTAACCAGAAGACAGGAGTGAATTTGGTGGAGACATTTTACAGGTGCCCATGTAGGGTCATGGTCATGGGGTGACAACTTTGCTATTGGAACTTGGGAAGGAAACAAGCAAGCGGGAAGATCCTTCTAGTTCCACAAGGAGACATTCTAAAAGATTTCTGATAACAAATAAAAAGTTGATTTTTTTTTTCATGGACTTGGATTTCAGGCCATGGTGTATTGGCAAATATCCAATCTCTTTGCAGCAAAGTAAACCAGTAGTTGGTTTTCTGTTTGCTTGTAGATCAAATCAGCTAGCCAATAGGGATGTGCTGTATTGTTAACACATCAACTCCAGCGGCTCATTGCCCTTTGACTGCTGAAAATAATATCCCAGAATGCACTGCATGTAAAAGGAGCGAACTATGAAGCTCTTACTGGTCTCCAGAGAGAAATGAAACCCAATGTAGAGGCTTGAACCAAGCGTGAAATTTTCAGATTACGAGGCACTTCACTGGTGTATTTCTTCAGCCTCTTCCCATCTCTCCCAGGGCAAGTTTTGATAGTACATTGCTGCACTGAATATGTCCAACATGCCAGGCATTTTATAATGATGTAATTTAGTGCCTCCTAAAGGCTAAAGTATTGGACTCACCCACGCTCTCTCAGACCAATCCAGTGCGTGTCTAGCAAGAATATTGCCCAGCAACCTTTTCAGCAGTTGGGGCATGATGAGAGGATGGTGGAGTGTGTTAAGGCATTTTATATTTCACACATTTTAGCAGTGTGGGATCTATAACCCCTGCTTGCTGTGAGAAGATTGGAGAGCAAACCAAGGAGAAACAAATATTTGATTGCAATGCATATGCAGCTGTTGTTGAGTTGCCATTTTAGCACTTCTATATAAGCTATTCCTTTGATATTCACCCTTCCTGTGAAGCATGAATATACTTTTTGATTAATTACTGAACTGAAAGTGATGAACTCTGGTTGTCTTTGCACTGTGATGCACTGTCCAATTCTCTGGTTTGAGGCATCTACAGCAGTGGAGTGATGCAGAGCAAATATTAGCACATTGGTGACAGAAGTGTGTTCCAGCATTTTCCCTCTGGTAAAGGACTGTTTGAGGGCTTACCTAAGAGCTCCTATCTTTTGAGTATTGAACTTGATTCTTGCCAATTGCCACCTTGCTGTAGGTCTCCGCAATACCATATCATCTAAGACTTACACTGTGATAATTTATGCTAATAATCTTTTTACAGTGCCACCCACTTAGCACCACTCAGTATCCCTAGAAGAGCATGCTAACTCTCCTGTCGACCTGGTCTCATGGATGAAAGAAGCTACGAATTCACACAAGGCAATTTGAATGAAATGTCGGGAGCGGTGATGGTTAGGGTGATGTTTAGGGGGTCGTATTGTTCCTTGCAACTTAGGACATAAAGCAACTAAATCACCCTAATGATAGAATTGCCATGCATTTTCATAAGATGAGTCCAAAAATAAATAAATAAATAAACAATAAATTTATAGGACAGTGCAAGCTAATATGACAGTACTTTATCAATCTAACTTATATGACGGTAGTTACGAAAAAAAATGTTTAATAGATTCTTTCATTATCACAGCTTGTTTCCACATAGGAGAAATTTGTCCTCATGGGAATTGTCCAGGTGTGCACCACAATACGCACATTAAATAAAAATCTGCAGGTGGATTTAACAGCAGCAGGTGGTTCAGTAAGCAGTGAAACTAATGATTTCAGTTCATTTCTGTGAACGGCATTAGACCACACTTGAACTATTTATCTAACAATAGGGTGCTCAAAACTCTTGTATTTATTTAAATTTTTCTAATTGGTTGTTGCATGTAGTCAGTCACAGTAGCTAAATGCACTGAATAAATGATAGTCCAGATAGAAAGCAAGGGACCGTATGTTAGCTCAAAGCATGTTAAATATTAGCAATGCCGATGCATTTACAACATCGAGACAATCAAAAATGTATAAAATGTGTGGCTGAAATGAAACGAAGTGTTGGTACTGATTAAAATTGAGGTTATCGTTCAGCTCTTGCTGTGTTACGTCACAGTTAGTTTTGTTGGGTGGGAATTGCATTGTAAAAGCAGGGTTAGTGAATATCATCTACTGCATAGTACCTGTGTTCTTTCATTTTTTTTGTTTGTTTTGTTTTATTTGGTCAAATATTGCAAATGCAGCCCTGATTAAATTAACTAGGGACATTTTCACACTTTGCATGAGTACTTGAGTCAGTATTCTACCTACCCAGGATCGATGTTGGGCTTTTGTTTGGATTGGGGATAATAAATGCAGGTTTGGTTTCACATAGGAGAATTCCTTCCAAGCCCAGGGCCGATAGCAAAATAGCAGGCACTGGGTACATTTAGTGCATTTAAAAAAAAAACTTTTACTGGTGTAAAAACTCAAGCAGGAAAAACTGTGTGTTTTGGGGACTCGGCATGCTATAGTACAGGAATACTTACAAAAAAATTAGCTGCGGTTTTATTTTTCGCCATGCAAGTCATGCATTTTGCTACGATGCTCTCACTGCAAGCATACACACCACTGCCTAATTACAATGCTCCAGCTCTGTGAAAGTCTGGTTTTATATATTATTATGGTGTTCTGTTGATGTGACCATAGCAACCCTTTTCCCCACCATCACGCAATTTGAAACAGGTTTACTCACATTACTCAGCATGCAGCACTGAGGGCAGATCGTTTCCACACCTGATGTGGACCAAGGATCAGTCCTTTGGGCTGCTCCCAGGCTCAAAATTAGCTTTCACACTTCACCAAACATACGAAACCCCAAGTCCTGAAGTTCAAAAATGACCCAAAAGGCATGATTTCTACAACAAAGGCATGATTTCTGAAGGTCGGTTCTGTCACCACACAATTCTCAGCGATTCTCACTCTCAGCTTGAGTAGGAAATAGTGGAATGTCTTCTGAATAATTTTAACATTTTAAAATATCTGCAAGAGTTATTAAATGGATATTCAGTTAACCACTAGGAGAAACAAGAAAAAAAAAAAAAAACACATGGGTAATGGAACCTTAAATGTGTGTAAACGGTGTGAGGTATAATTTTTCCCACTGCAATTATGCATTCAACGCATGTGTTTGTCTTTGACAGCTGTAATAAAAAAAATGATGTACATAAATATTAAAGGCACAGCAAAAGCAGGTCTGAATGTTAATTTTACTGTATGTCTGTTTAATATTTCAGCCTGTAGCCCTCCAGTACGTGTTACAGCAAATGTATTATCTCTCTGAGAGCTCCCAAAGCTTTTTCCCCATCTTCTGATGCACCTCTAACTAGCATACCACAGTAGTGCTGCTTTCTGCAAAAAAGTTATTTGAACTTAACTTGAGCATAACATAGCTCGTTATGTTAGAACATAACGAGTGGTTACACTGGTTCACGAATAGCAGTGCAAACTCCTGGTAGGAAATTCTAGAGTATTGGGTGAGAAGTGTGGTTGGAGGTGGAGATCAGTTTGGAAGCTCATCTCCATCCACCTCATCGCAGCTGCTTTATAGGAAACCAATAATATAGAAGTAACGTACCGTCATCAGTCTGCATTACTGTAGCTGCGGTTTTAGATGGGATGTGTATCAGACTCCAGGCTAAGCGTATGCCGATGCACTCAATGGTATTTGCACTGTTAACTTCCACCTTATGGAATACCAATGAGATGGCTGAATTTTAAAGCAACCTGTTTGTCTTCATGGTACTGGTGTGCTGCTGGGAAATTTTTTGATATGGAAAGCATGTGATTAAAGTTTAATTTACTCGTCTTGCTTAATATTTACTGAAGAAACGGAAAGTTTTATTGTCCTTCAGCATAAAACAAAAGACATCCTGTGTGAGAAACAGTGCTGCATTGAATTCTAAAGGTGATGATAGTTTCACGATGATTGATTGTCTTGGACAGTGTTTCGTCCTCTGACCTTCACAGTCATGGGTATTGGTTTAGCTTCAATACACACTCGTACTATCACTCTTTCTCTTCTGCTCTCTTTTAATCATTCTCTCTCTCACTTGCTCTCTTTTACCCTACCCTCTCTGTCTCTTTTGCTCTTTCATTTTTCAACACTCTTATTTTTCCTTTCTCTCTTATTATTTCTTTTTTCTCCTTTTCGCTCTGGGCACTGCTCTGCTTCTGGTCAAGGCTCTAAATTAAACACCCGCAAAGAGAGAACTCATTTTGGCTGCTCTCCAAGCGACCTAGCCATTCCTCCGTGCCTCAGTGTGGAGACCTATCTCTGTATGAGAGGTGACCACAGCACCTGTTCGCGTGCTAGAGTTTCGATTTAACTCTAATTAAGGTATTGTTTATGGGCCTTCGATTCTGGTGCAGACCGCCGAACCGTGGTGCTTGAACATAACACTATACGACAGTTTTGCTGGAAGATTATTATTTGCTAAGGATTATGGGGAGGTTTCAAATGGGATTCATTAAAGCTATGTACATCACAGGTGGCAGTTTCAAACAAAGTTGCACCTCCAAAACACCTGAATGCACAGTGTCTGGGCTCGAATGCCTGAATCCCTGAGGAGATCCCTGTTGGTGGACTGCTTCCCAACACAGCAGTGTCATTAAGGTGTCCAATCATTGCTGCTCCACCTGATACACTTATCCCAGCAGGCATTGTCCCTGCTGTGAGACGACTCCCTGCTTAGTGGTCCTACAGTGCTAGAGTGGTCCCTTTCCTTTATTGGATATGATAGAGCAGGGCTGACAAACTGTTCATTGCAATAGATGGACAGGAATCAGTAATTCTCTACCTACATTTAGCACTATTCCATCAAACAGTGCAGCATGTCAGGGCTCTGTAACAAATCTGAGCCCGGGGCTATCCATATCCAGGCTGAAAGCATACGTCGGCTTTTATTAATATGAAAGCTGCCTGTAAAAGTTTTAGAAGCTTGACTGGATGTTGTAAGTTGGTAACTTGGGTTGTAACATGAGAAGTGAAATATTCAGACCGAGCAAGCAGCGCACAATCAAATTCATATAGGAGCACATGCACCTAAACACAGCCAAGTGTGCCAATACTTTAACTGAGGTTTGAGTGCAAACTTATAAACGTATTTTTTTGTTTTCTAAATATTTTGTTCGTTAAAGTCTATCAAATTCAGCACCAATCATTGAGGGAGCTCATGTCTCAGCCAGTCTTTGGTCAATTGACATGAAACTCACAGTGAGTGCATATAGCCATGCCCTGGACAAAATGGCATGAAGTTCCCATGGCAACTATGCCCTGCTTGGCTGATTGGCCCCCTTATCCCTGCTTGTAGCTATATTTGCTACGTAGCTACATAGCTACATAGACACCCATTGTGTTTCTACCCTTTTTCCATTGTTATTCTTCTAGCAAGGATGTCTGTGGTAAAAAGTTTTGAAATTTGGTGCACTGAATACAGATAGCCCCCTGATTGTCAAACAAAATTTTATATTGCTGAACCCCATTTGGTATTCTACACCATGCATGTAGGAAACTAATGTGATGTTAATTCTACCAGACAAATAACCTTTGAGGAAAGAACGAAAACTTGGCAGACCTCATCGGCACACTATTGAAGATTTTTGTCCTGGAGGAGAACTGACTCGATTCAGAGAGTCGTGTCATCAAATAAGAGGTCTCTGTCCTGATGATTATCACTCCACCTGTGTAACAAGGCACAGCTCACAAGGTCTCTGGGCAAGAAGGATATCCAAATTCAGCATGGCTACCTGGGTATGGGATTGTTCTTACAGTAATGGAAAAAAATAACAAAATGTCCAATCTCAGGTAAGTTTTGGTTTTGTGAGCTGTGCTGTGCTAAGTGCTAACTCACTGTATTATGTAAGGAAGATCACATTCTTACCATAAACATTACAGTTGTGTAACTGCTGGGCTCCTATATGCAGTCATTTATTCCCTGAGTGAATTGTCTACTTGTAGACAAGATTTATAAAAATGCACGTCATGGAATGCAAATTAAATTCTAATGAATGCTACTTATAGAAATGTTTAACATACCTCAATGAAATCACTAAGGCTTTTATAATGAGCCAATGTGTTAAAAATATGAGGTGTGTATTTGATTGAGCATATTGTAGAAAAGGAAAAGAGAAAAGGTGCATTTTTCCTCACATGATTTGAATAGTTTTCATATCTTCATTTCTCTGAGTACAGTCAATATTAATGTACACAGCGTTGGTGCAACCTGGTTGCCGCAGACATCAAGCAGAGGAGAACAGCCGAGCGCAGCGAAGAACCGATTGAAAACCATGTTACGATGTTTGTGCTTGTCCTCGAGTTCTCTGCCTCTGAGCTAATGCTGTTTGCATCCTGATGTTCACTGGCAGAGCTTCAGTGCCTTTTCAAATGTGAATCGTTTTGAAATACGGCCAATATTTTTTGCACCTCACTACTATTGATTTACGGAGCCAATTTGTATAAATACAGAAATAGAACCATGCAGACATGCCTGTGTAAATTGTTCTTTTCTCATTAACAGGTGTTTTAGATATGTATATATACATAATGGATAGGCCGAGTTCATAACCTGACGCTTAATGCATGGAGTTTCATTACACTTCGTTCTGCATGTTGGGAAATGAACTAAATCAGCTGAATTTAGAGTCCGCAGCAGAAGGCGCTGAAGAGTAGGCTGCAGCAGATGGGAAAGGTTAATAAGGAGGCGTTTGAGTGCTCAGTGATGACCCATCTGTTGCCCCATTGCAGCAAGGCTTGTGCGATATAACAAATTTATTGTCTGCACGATATTACATTGCCACAGTATCCAGTAAGATCAACTCTGTTTATGCATTTTGAGTAGGAGCACTGCAATTTGACATCATATTACGCTAATATGGGACTGAAAAATTCGCCAGAAGATCAGTCTTTTTCTCTCCAATAAACGGGTGATGAGTTATTCAACATATAGAGCTGGAATGATCTGCACATCTGTCGTGCACTTGGACATGCTGGGCTCCCTCGCTCTCTTTCAAGGTAAGTGTGATATTGGAATAAAATGTATTAGTGAACGTTGGACTTTGCTAACCTAGTTAAGTATATAGTTAATAGCAGTTACCTACATGTACTATCCACTTTATTAGGAACACCTAGACACCTGAACGTTCATGCAGAATGCAGAATTTCGCATAATGGCGCACAAAATAAAAAAGTCATTCTGTGAAGGGAAACGCTTTGATCGGTTCAAGGGGCCAGGAAGGATATATTAACTCAAATAAACACTTGTTACAACCACGGTGAGCAGAAAAGCATCTCAATATGCACGAAACATCAAACCTTGAGGTGGATGGGCTACACAAAGCCACATCAGGTTCCACTCCTGGAACAGGAATCTGAGGCTATTATGAGCACAGTCTCACCCAAACTGGACAATCGATTAAAGATTAGAAAAAAGATCACGGTCTTTTTTCCAGGCTTCTGTCCAGGTTTTTTTTAAATTAATATAAAGTTGTGCAAAATGTTTTAATATAAGCAAATAATTTGACAATAAAAAATAATGAACATTGGTGTTACATCGTGCCACATTACCGGTTTTTCATTGTTTTTAATAACAGCATGTCCTTTTGTGTTTTATTCCTTACATAACGGACTGAGATCATCTATTTAGCTTTTCCCGTAGCATTGCAATTTTCTACTACTTAGTGAAGTTTTGTGCATGTTTGTACAGAGTAAGTGAATCCTAAACCACACCACTGAGTCTGGATGATATTCGGGAAGAACTTGATGTGAACTGAGGTAAATATTTACTGTGTGGGCTGTGAAGTGGTACATCTAAAGGGTGTAGCATCAACACAGACCACTCTGCCTGCAATTGA
This sequence comes from Parauchenoglanis ngamensis, assembly GCA_030014255.1. NCBI lineage: Eukaryota > Metazoa > Chordata > Actinopteri > Siluriformes > Auchenoglanididae > Parauchenoglanis > Parauchenoglanis ngamensis. Next base: position 1,109,624 of record JAQMYM010000038.1, on the reverse strand, counting down.
TAATTTTATCCCCGGAGGGGTTTTTATTTATGTGTACTGGAGTGTGGCGGGAGCAAGGAGAGCGTTAGCCCTAAGCAGGGTGCAGAATTCCTGCGGCGAGTCTGTGAACAGTAGCACGAGGGCATGGTGATTTAACAGAGCAGTGCACTGAGCCGTTTCTCCCACATCTCCATCATGATGAGCTATGCTACAGGCCTGATTAGCGTATTTAGCAGCTTCTGACAATGTGTGCACCTTCTGCCGGGGCCTGTGCAGAAGTGTGAGACAGGAAGCAAGCGTGTATAGTCATTGGCTTGTTGATTAAGGTTAATCCAGAAATTGCAGGCATAATTATTAGCATAGTAGGCAACACCAGGCAGGGATAATCCTTAAACATAAACCAAAGAATTAGAAACACAGAAACAAGGATTTGACTTGGCTAACTAAATACACGATAAGACGCTAATGGTGCCTTCAAATTTACTTTGATGGTCTTGTTTACCATATTCACGAGAAGAGTCCATATGGACGCCTCGTCTTCTGGTATTCAAGAGTTCAGGAGTTGTGATGTGTTTGCTAACATTTTCAGAATTGGTGGAAGCTCTGGAAGTCCATTTTTCAGTGAATGGTAAGTTAATACGTATATTGTAATTTCAGTTGTATAGAGTTTTCTTCATAATTTTACATCTGAAGAAAATGTTGATATTCCCAATGGCCTCCACTTTTCATTATGCCTTTGCATACTATTTCCTACATCATGTTTTCCCCTTGTTAGCATGCTAAACGCTCGTTAGCCTACGCCAACAGTAATATTAATATTATCTAATGTGCTTTTTAAGCTATAAGAAATGACAGCAAACTGTAAAAACCACATACTACAACTATGTTACTATAGTCAACAAGAGAATGAGAGATCTTTTGGTGTCTGCCTTGCCGTTGCCTAGCAGCGGTGTTCCCACAATGACTTACCACTTGAATGCCACGTATTTCATGTACGCAACTTCTCATGTTGTAATCACGAGCACACAATTTCCATTTGAAGGCAGGATAAAACAGAACATGGTATAAATAGAGAGGTTATGAGTAATTATGACACAAAACACAAAACTTCTGGGCACAATTAAGTGACAAAACAAGTGTGGAGACAGGAAGCCAGGAAGTGAAAACAAAGCCATGACAAAATAAGAAAAGCACAGATGAAGGGAATTTGTGACACATGGTTTTGATTTTGTTTTTATTGCAACGGCGCCGATGGGTGTAGCTGGCAGTCCAGGGTGGAAGAATCAGTGCTGACTCTAATACATCTGGTGCCCTGTGGAAGCTTCATCCCTACAATCTGGCACTGCTTTATTTAAGACACTTTATCACATACTTTAACAATCAGCAGCCACGTTTTCAAAGCTCTGCCATTAGACGAGTGTGGTTTTGGTCACAGCAGACGTAATAAAGCCCTAACATTTTTTGCGTTTTGAACCGTCACGTCAAGGGTATCATTTTACATTTACATTTTATGTCATTTGGCAGACGCCCTTATCCAGAGCGACTTACATATATCTCATTTATACAACTGAGCAGTTGAGGGCACTTGCTCAAGGCCTAACATCAGCGATAAATTGGCAGTACTGGGATTTGAACTCACGACCTTCCGATCACTAGTCCAATGTCTTAACCACTGAGCTGCTGCTGCTGGGTATCAGATTGCAAGCTGGAAGGAAAGTGGAAAAATAAACCAAACATGGAGGAGTGAGTGAATGTGAGGATGAGATAAATATTTCATTGCCAGTTATACAGTCAGTCAGCACAAGCAACTCAAATTCTCCTGACTTTCTGCATTCAAAGCTACAGAGAAAACAAACAACTGTCACAAATCACCCCAAGCAGCTGATTCTTAGTCTTGGTGCAAAGTTTTGTCATGGTCTGAGCCATGTTTCTTTGTTCCCGTGTTTTCCCGTTCCATGTTACTTCCTGGTTTAGACCCTCACCTGTTTTCTCTTGCACGATTATGGGATTATGGACTATAACAACAGTTATAGGATTGCCCATAATAAACACCACACTGATTATCCTCGTTTGCTTCCTGCGTCTCCTCATCACTCCATGAAATGCAAGACTTCCCCATTGTCAAGGTTTCAAACATTTTCTACAGAGGAACCCTCAGATGGCATTGGGAACATTTGCTCTAGGAGAGCTGTTGATGTACAACTGGGTTTTTACAACTTTGGCCATATTGTACCTCGTTTAGTTGGTGCACTAGGCAGCTTTTACCTAATCCGAGGACTGGACCTGACAAAAAGATCAGCTTTCCAGAGGATATGGTTACAATAAAGATTTTGGGTGAGGTGTATTTATCTACAATAGCCTTGTTGGATACAATAGCTCCAGTGCAAAACTAAAGACACAAATTTTATACACTAAAAATCCTGGCTGATTGACTGTATTTGGAGTAAATGGGAGAGCCATGTAAATTTCCCTCATTATTTCTTTAATTGATTTAGTCAACTATGTGCAGTACACAACCAGCAAAACACACCAGCATCAACATAAAAGTGTTCTCAGCAGTTTAATTAGACTTTTTGTGGATCTCAGAGCTATTTTCCATGCATCAAAATACTCAGTGTTGGAACACCCACTTGTGCCCAAGTTTCATCTGTCTAGCTGATGGTTTGAGGTTATGCTGAAGAATTCTGAGGTTTTTCATTATTCCATCCGCTTTGTTCAATGCACCAGTTTCATTGACAGCCCCAGAGCATGATGCTACCACCACCATGCTTAACAGCCGGTACAGTGTTGCTCTGCATCTCTGGTCATTGTGGCATCTGACCATAAATCTTTCCTCCAGAAGGCTTTTTATTTTGTCCATGTGGTCAGCTGCAAACTTTAGTCAAGCTTGAAGGTGTTGGTTTTGGAGCAGGGGCTTCTTTCTTGGACAGCAGCCTCTTAGTTCATGGTGAATTAAAACTCTCTTGTTCCAGCAGCTTCCAGTTCATGCCTGACCTGAACCTTGATGGTTCCTGGGTTGCTCCTGACCATATGAATCAGATTCCTCTCAGCTGCAGGAGACAGTTTGGGTCTTCTCTTCCAGACCTTGGCAAAGTTGCTAAACCTTCCATTAACTTCTAGTTGTCAAACAAACCCTTTTTTTATGTTGTGCACAGAGAAGCTACCATCTGTAGTCAATCACGATCACTAACAGGAAGTTAAGAGGCCTTGGCAAGTTAAAAGACATTTTGGATTTTCCAGCACCACGGAATGAATCATTTATATATGTGTATGAATATTTTTGACCCTATATGTATAATTTTGACCCTGTGTTGATTTCAGAAAACCCAAAATCAATTAAAACTTGTGCAACCAAATCTTTATTTTTCTCTATTAAAGATGTATGTTGTACAATCATTCCTTCACAGAAAAAGAACAGGTTGAAAAAATCGTTGAAAGCCCAATATTGCCATGATGATCATGTCCATGAACTTCTGATGGCAGACAGCAGAGAGAGGATGGGAGACATAGATAAGCAGGAGATAGATACAGACAGATTGGAAAAAGATACAGAGAGACAGAAGAAAGAAGAAAAACAATGATCTGAAAAGAAAGAGGGGAGAGATACAGAGAGAAAGAAGAAAAAAAATAAGCAATATAGACCAATGAGAGGGAGAACAGGAGACAAAGAATAAAAAGGAACGATAGGGAGAGGTGCAGATTGTCAGAGAAGAGAGGGAGCAAGATTCAGACACGCAGAAAAGAGAAAGAGAGATGCAGACAGGAAGAGAGAAGGAGAAAAATTCAAACGGAAGTAAGGGAAAGGGAGAGAGCTAGACCAAGAGGAGATAGAGAGCAAGAGAGGGACGGGGATAAAAATAGAAAGGAAAGATAGGGAGAGATGCGGATTGCCAGAAAGAGAGGGAGAGATACATACTGACAGAAAGAAGGAAGAGAGAGAGAGAGCTAGGGCGAGACATAGCACAGATCTCGGCCTTGCCCTAAATCATCTAAACTCTGGCCATCCATTAGTTTTCCTGTCTTGGCTGTGGTGTGTAAATCCACTTGTTTCTAACCTTCTCCACACTTTCTCTTTTGTTTTCTCTCTCTCTTTTGGTTCATGTCTCTCCGTCGCTTCATCTCCCCATCTGTCTTTCTGACAGTCACCAGGTAGATTAATGGACCACATGTGGCAGGAGACTAAGTGGTTTAGAAGCTGACCGCAGCACAGAGTGTAGCTGAGAGAGTGCATCAGCGGGACGGGGATGTTTATGGATTTGGGGTCTCTGTCCGTCATACGTGTGGAGGTCTGGGAAACCCAGCACATGACGCTGTTGGTGAATTCTGGCGAACAGCCGAAAATGGTCTGTCTGACAGTTTTAGTTGTTCGCTTGCTAGCTAAGAGCAAACTGGGCAGTCTGACAGTTTTAATTGTTAGCTTGCTAGCTAAGCGCAAACTGGGCAGCCTCACTGTTTTAATTATTAGCTTGCTAGCTAAGCGCAAACTGGGCAGCCTCACTGTTTTAATTGTTACCTTGCTAGCTTAGCGCACTTTCATCACGCAGTGAATGTTGCTAAGATCAAGCTGTTTGTTAAATGGCATGGATCAATGGACATGAAGCTAATTAGTTTAGTATGTAATCAGAATAAATATCAGCTGTCAAATGATCTTTTACGCTGTAGAGATGGCAGCGGAGGACAACAAAAATTGAATTATACCCCGCCTAACGCTATGTTTATAACCTGATCTATTTATGGAAAAACATTACGGCCAAATTGTAAAAAATTGTAAGTTTATAATAGGAAATGAGTTGTTGCTTTTGAGGTAAAAGTCACTCGCGGTAGTTAAACACAAGCCTCATCGTTGTCTCTTCTCTCTACTGATCTCTGTTCATGCGAACACATCTGGGTTTTTTTTCTTTTCTTTTGTTTTGGTTATTTAAATCAGGGGTTCCCAAACTAGGGGTCACGACCCCACACTCTGTTGCTTGATTTACAAATGGGGTCTTGAGACAAACTTACAACCTCCTCTTATGTAACATTCTATTATTTTACAGATTAACATTAGAAATATCGAAGACGGATTTGAGGTGCTGATATTTTGAAATGGCACCAGGAGTTACATTCAGACAAACCAGGTTTAAATTGCTACATGCTATTTTAGTGTGTTTCACTGTCCTGACATGGTCCTCTACTGTAATGTAGCAAAGCAAAAATGTCCTTGTCCATCTACCTCTACCACACAGACTAGCATTGCCAGTTTGTTTGAATTTTAAAAACCTTTCACGTCGACTTTAAATGAACACAAAGCTCTGTATTGTGTAGCAGCCTTCTAGGGTTTTCTAGATTAGTTAATGCTTTTGCATGTAAGGTCAGAGACGCAGTCCATGACAACAATCGTGATGATGATGGAAGGTTTCAGTGAACGACAAAGAGCGACATTGTGTAAATATTTTTGACTTGGAAACCTGACGAACAGGGATGTTCTGGCTCCGACAGGCCGTCCAGTGAATGTCGCTTTTAAATTTTCCAGATATACAAAAGCTGCCCAGCGAATGTGTGATTAACAATTCTGCTTGCATTACTGCTTATGCATTCGTACTTAAAATCATGCCTCAAGTATAAACCAGGCTTCTCTGCTTCACGCCAAGACTGGTACTTCAGTGCTAGGAATATTCCTCTCATTCATCATAAAGTGTTTAAATGTAAATAGCTTCACTCTCTTCATTTACATATTTAAATTTAAAGGCACACGCCCAAAATCAGCCTGTTTTACCCTGTAGCGTTTTCATACCATGCTAAAATCTCATGAGAAAAAAGAACCAAGGCTTTTTTTTTCCCCAATTAAACAACGCAGAAACTTTATAAAAGCATCTCAGGGAATAGTGTAAAATAATTGAAATGTGGTATAATATGTGATCTTTAATCCTTTGTCCTCTGTTTGTACAGAATGTGTCTGCGCACTTCTCTGTTTCGATGATGGTTGAAGGGATTATCAGGAAACCAAAGGGAGGGAGGTTTTAGACGCCTTAATGCAGACTGACCTTTTTTTTTTTTTTAAACCACTGAGGTTCTTACACAACGTAATATTTGCAGGCAGACGCCAAGGCAAGGTTACAAAATAGCCTAAATAAAATCAACTCCATATTATTTTGGTAAAATATATTTATGTTTTATTAAAATAGCGATGTCGAAATGTATTACTGGCAGGCAAACTCAATTTTGGTCAAGACCTGATTTTTCATCTTTTTGGGCTGTTGTCCAGAATTCAGCTGTAGTGACTTCTGATGCCTTTTTTCAGAGTTAAAATTACAGAAATAAACTAAATGCATAAATAAATCAATAAATATCAGATGTAACGTAAAAATACTAGAACTTTATTTCTGACTGGGGTACATATAAAAGAGAAACGCATTTCAGTAGAAAATGTCGATCTCACCATATGAAGTGATTTCTCAGCATGCCACGCATCCTGATGATGGAATTGTGGGTAATTTTGCATTCGGTATTCTGACTCCATATTTGAAATAAGCAGGCTGTCGGGTATGAAAATCATTTACTAACAGAAACATTTCACTTTATTATTCTGATGAAAATTTGAAATCCACTTTTTTTTTTTTTTTAAAAATAAGATTAAAGTTTTGGCACCATTGGCTTCATTTGAATGCTTTCTTTCCACTATGTCTCATCATAGAAGCTGTGTGAGTCAGACAAGCAACAGCTCCATGTCATGAATTCACATCTTAATGGAAAATAAGCTACAGAACTGGGTTTTTTCATCCAGAGAAAATCAATTTGCAAATTTCAAGTGGTATTTTATTAATGGATTAGGTGGTTACATAAGTACTCGGTCAACTACTCGTGCCCATTACTAATAGGCACAAATGAATAAGTGAGAGCAGTAGCATCAACGGCATTAAAAAGAATATGAGCACAGCCAAGTCTCTGTGTGTGCGTGCCAAGATGGCATCGTTGGGGGGGCGTAACTCATGTCAGGTTCAAACTTTCGACATAAATACAGTGCACAAAACTGCCATTGTTAATGTAACAGATATTGATTAAAAATGTGTTTTTGTCTTCCGGTTAAAGATAGGAAGAAAATAAATCTATATCGAGAGAGTGTGTGTGTGTGAGAGCGAGAGAGAGTGCATAAGTGAGCCATATGGATGTACTTGTGTGTTTCACATGGCTCTGCATGTTGGATCAAGAGGATACGCACGTTTCTCTGTGTTTACGCTTGCAGAGGTTGAGATTTATATTTGATGCTGCGATTGCATATTAATAACGTGCAGCGAAAGGCATCTCACTCGCAGTTCCTCCGTCACTGTTTACTGAGCAATCACTGCTTAATTTACAACATTATCCCAGCAGCTGCTGCACGTCCACTCCCCCCACAACACTCTCTCTCTCTCTCTCTCTCTCTCTCTCTCTCTCTCTCTCTCTCTCTCTCTCTCTCTCTCTCTCTCTCTCTCTCTCTGTCTCTCTCTCTCTCTTTCTCTCTCTGAGAGTGTGTGTATACGTGTGACTGTGTGTTTAGGGTAATTATTTTCTGCGTCACGAATTAGTACATCAAGGCCATGATAAAACAGAATTTGTGTTAAAAAAAAATGCTTTCAAATTTGATATTAAAATGAACATTTCGTGAAGAGAAGCTGATTAAGAAGAGCTTGATTTGATTCCTAATCTAACTTCCTCTCATGATTTATTAATATTTAATTCTCTCATTTTCTCTTTTTTCCCCTGCATGTTAACTCTTGGTTTGTTTTTAATTGTTTTTCTTGTGTCCTCTTCTCTATAGCTACAGAATACATGATATGTTCATTGTTAAAATACAAGCATTGGAACATTGGTATTGTAGAACGAATATGCGATGAGCTCTTTAACTAATCCAGTGTGATTTCTCAGAGATTCCAGATCTACTCTATGAAGATATTTTGTAAAATGGAGATATGGTAGAGGAATAAAATATTGCAAGGCATCCAGCCATTACAGCGAATTGTAATATAATTGAAATAAGGTACATTTGTCCATAATGATACAGCCTTGGGTCATTTTCACACTTCAGGAAGTGTTAAAGCTGTTTTTTTAAGCCCTGGAGAAGTTCAGAGTACCAATAATTTGTCCTCTTGAAAACATTGATCTTGCTTCCACTGAGCTCTGGTGAGGTCCACATCAGGTCTGGAAGCAATCTGCACTTGGCACCACATGCCAAGTAACGGGATTGGTTGAACTCGTCACTTCCTGCTTCTTCCCGTTTCAAGGTTTGGTGGAACTACAAAATCAATCCATGGTTTGGAAGGAATTCCTCAATGTGAAATCAAACATGTGATTATGAACTCCTCCTCTGAAAGAGCTAATGCTGCACCCCTGGAAGTTAGAAGTCAGAACTCAGAATTCATTTTTGACCTTTGTGCTATCAAGCTATAAAGCAGGGAAAAATAACCATGGACAGCTCCATGTTCATCTTTTGTTCCCAACGATCCCATCTAACAGTTACCTCTTCAAAACAGCCAATATATGTGTGTATGTTTATCTATGCGGCACGGTGGTGCAGTGGTTAGTGCACCTCACAGCAAGAAGGTCCTGGGTTCGATCCCCGGGTCACCCAGGGTGCCTTTCTGTGCGGAGTTTGCATGTTCT
>JAQMYM010000038.1:1055532-1083968 GCA_030014255.1 Parauchenoglanis ngamensis | reverse complement strand
TCTCGCCCGAAGATGCTGGGATTGGCTCCAGCTTCCCCACGACCCAGACGGATAAAGCGGTATAGATAATGGATGGACTTTGTCATTTTTGTTAAGATTGATTTTTAAAAATATATATATATTTATACTTTTGTATTTTTTCATTGAAAGTGTGATTTCTATATGAAAGATGCGTTTGTGCAAGTCTTCAATTAAAAAAAATCATTTTAAAGCGGAGTACTTTTAAAGAAAGAAACATCCGATGGGTATCAAGAACAGCGGATGCTCAAGATTCAAGAATCAAGAACTTTATTGTCAGCGTACAAGCACGAAATTTCAATTGTGTCAATTTCAAGTGCATTTATATTTAAGACTTCACCCATATATAAAGAATAAAGATGATGGATGGATGTGGAGAATATGGAGAAAGAAAAAGTGCCATGTCAATTTTCATTTGCCAGTTTGAGAACTATCTAAGCTTGTTAGAGAAAACCTCCTGATCTTATCTCCGCACCCGCTGTGCTGAGAACTTTGAGAACAGCAATCGAATAGAGTCCTTTTCCTTTACACATTTTTCAATCTTTTTTTTAAGACTATCAGTCCTTGTTTTCTAACACAATGATATCGAATCATCTCTAAATAAGCAGTTCTGCTTGCAGGCTCGTTGATCATCCCAGACACACACAGGGTAGGCTTCTGTCACTGAGGGTCAGCGTCGAGACACGTAATTTGCCAGGCTGGAGTATTATTTGGCACAGCCGAAGCTGTTTGGAAAGTAATGGGATTTTTCCACTCTCTGCGAAGAGTCATGGAGGAGGACGGCACCGAGTGGCGGTGTACTTTACCCCTGATTGAAAACAAGCAGGGTGATTCTCTCAGCGCAACAAAAACACACACTCCCTTCCCTCACTACTTCTCTCCTCCCATCTTACCATCTCTTACTCAATTACCCTTTTTGCTGTCTCCTCTCATCTGGTTTGGTCTCTCTATCTCTCTCATGATGCTCACTGGCTGGAGACGGAGTGACGTGATGGGAGATTATTAAAGCTGACAGGCTCCATGGCTATGTTAGTTACTTCAGTGTCAGGTGTTAATGAGGAAATATTCACTGTTTAATCAGTACATTTGTCTAATTGGCTAATAACACATGTCAGGATGGAGGACTGACGCTGTAAATCCAGATATCTTTTATATTGGTCTAATAATTTCAACAAAACACAATTGCGAATGGTCTGCAGTTCAGTAAGTGGTAACATGTGATTGAAGATGGAGTTCTTCTCTTGCACTAGTTTCTCCTCTTGATAGCTTTTACAGATCACTCTTTGAATGTTTCCATTTGTTCTTCATGCCATGTCATGTGAGTTAGATGTGAAAAATGCTTCCATTTCAATTTTGCAAAATATTGCCTTGTCGAAATGTTTTTTTTTGCGATATTTGAGTTGGGTTTTTTTGCCTTTTTTTTTTCAAAATTCACGTTTCCATTATTCATTTTATAGATTGCAATTTAATGGGACGTGTTTTTCGCCACATAACATTCCACTTCCTGGTTAGAAACCATTACTAAAGTAGTGTTTGTGATGTCATCAGTGGAAAATGGAAAATGCTACTTTTCAGGGACGTAACATTTGGTTTAAAATATAAAAGATTTTCAGATGAAGATGAAATGGAAGACGGGACGCTAATTTTACCGGACGCACCTTTAACAGAACTGATACAAATAAGTGCAAGCTAGCTAGCCAGCTAGCCGACATGCTATAAAGAGATCGTGGCTTCTTTGGGATTGATTTCTGCTAGTGGAGCAAAAATAAACAGAAACTTTGGCTATATTGCGTATGAAATTTCTTGTTTATAAACTGTTCTATGAAAGCAATATAGCACTTGTAATCATGCAATGATACGGAATATCAGCACAGCTGATTACCTACGGCACTTGCCCTGCAGACTCATGCCTACACATCAAGCCGATATTCAGTGTAACCACACTTTTCGCTCATGCAATATTGCTTAAAAGTTTACAACAGTTTAAAAATTGAAACACAGACCCCTGGCTTTACATTCACAGAGCTCAACTAAAGTGCACATAGACTTGTATAGAGACCTGTGATACAAACAGAAAGATTACTCAGAGACTGCATCGTTTCCGCTTGGTAAATAGGCGTAACTTGTTCTATAACGTTGCTTTTCAGTGACACGTTGCCGATTTGATTACTGAAGGCTGTTCAGAGTATTGTACGCCACTGTTGTGAAGAATTGCAGTCTGAATAGGAAGTGTTGTGCTGTCATGAACAGATGTATAGGTCAGGCCAGAAGAGCTGCAAAGCTTTTATTAGAATCGTCAGGCTCAAGGGTACACAGTCACGATCAGCGGAGAAGTGGTGCGACAGCAGACAGGCTAAAGAGACGCAAAACAGTATTTGCATTAAAAAAACAGACACGCGGCTGTAAATCTGGATCTAGACAGTTTAGAGCCCAACATGTCTCTTGTTGAGCTTCAAATAAAATGCTAATATACAAGGGTGAGTCAGCTGAAAGTTTTTTCCTGACATGCGTAAGAGCTGGAAGACTCGCATTGAATGAAATGAAGATTTTGCTTGATAATCTGAACGGAAATACAGATACTGGTGGAAAGAAACCACCATAGATGTACCAAAGATTGACCATTCTGATCACAACGGAGGGTATTTGTAAAGAAAGTTACAGACTGGTGACACGGGAAGGAAAATACGTTAATATCTTAATAATGTTAATGTTAATCGACCACTACAAGCTGGAAGAACAGCTACAGTGCATCAAAGTCTCTGCAACAATAGAGGAATAACAAGCACCGTTCTTCCAAAAGGTTTCACATCAGTTGGCATTTTGATGACGGAGAGAGAGAGCGCTGTCTAACACGTCACTCCAATATTTCTCGTAAGTACAGTATTTAGTTGGGTTGAGACTGGATCGTGTCATGCGATGTACATCATTTTCATCCTCCGGGAGTCCTCATGCCCTGTGCGTGGGGGTGGAGTCATCCTGGAAGAGACCACGCCTATCACAAAAGAAATGTTTCAGCATAGGATAAAGGTGATAAAAATAAATAAATGCCTCGTAGAGCATAACAGAGCTACTGGGATTTCCTTTAATTTGTCAGAAGACTGTATGGGAGCAAATTTTGTATCATTGTACATTGAGTTATTTACTTGATTGATTGGATTTTTTTTTTTTTTTACTGCTAAATTCACAAAATTTGGATAAAAGTCATGTTCTGGATGTTTGTTTCAAATTGTAAACAGCCATGGGAAATTAAATACCTGACTGCTGAAGGTGAAAGAATTCGACTGAATGCTTTAATGCACTGCTAGCAATTATACAGACTCTCTAATTGAATTGAAATCTTTAAATTCCCGAGGAAAGCCAACGCCAGTCCTTGGCCGTGAGAGTACAATTTTCTGTGTTCTCTTTGGGCAAGACGGTGTAGCTCCTCTGTCTCTGTCTCACTTGATTGTTGTTAACCAACCAAGAACGTCAATTAGATCAGACAGGCAGAACAGAGCAGTTAGCGATGTCTTCCGTGTGCACTGAGCTGTACTACAGTGCTGCTTATTGACCTCACAGACTGCAGAAGAAGCTTTTTGGAGGTTATCGCAAGGGAAACCTGCAATTAGCCTCATTTTACATTCGGACATTTAAAAGAAAATCAAAAACAAAACAGCAAACCTTTGGGGGAAAATAAAGGTTCGCATAATGCCAGTGAGCAAAGGTAGTCAAAACTGTGCTTGAGTACTGATGCCAAGTGTAAGCGTTGGGTTTGTGTATTTGTTTGGATTCATGGCGTAATTTATGAGTGGTTCATGGAACAATATCAGAATATGGACATAATGTATTGGACAATATTGGAGATATACTAAGTGTTTGTGACAGCACAAACCCTCTTTTGGTGTTAAAAGACCACTTTCAGGATTTACTAAAGACATGCAGTGATCTGGATGGAAAGGCATGGATAAAGGTGTTTTTGCAGCTGTCCTCGTTGCGTATGTATTTTTAGGAGTTTCCCTTTCGGATCACACAATTTGGGGGAGGTGAGAATTTAAACGAATCATGCAATGTGATTTAGTAAGGTATGTAAAGGTCCACTTTGTAGGATTTAGGGGGATCTATTAGCGGAATATAGTATTCATAAGTATGTTTCCATTAGTGTATAATTACCTGTAACTATGAATTATTGTGTTGCTTAGAATGAGCCCTTTATATCCACACAGAGTGTGGCTCCACCCTGTACGGAGACGCCATGTTGCTCCGCTACAGTAGCCCAGAAGGGACAAACTTCTATAGAGCGCCTGCGTTTTTACAAGATGCATCGTGAATCCAGAAGGAAGCACCGGAAGGATGACAAACAAGAAAAAAGGAACTCAAGGAAGAAGAAAGAAAAGGAATCAGTGTTTGCTGGTGCTGGATCACAAGTTTGAGAACCCAAATAAATAAAAAAAAAAGAGGATCATAGTTATAATTTATCATGCAAAAGTAAGGGAGTGTGAATGTAAGTACATGGAAGTACCTGACAACCACTGTACGTTTTAATACACTCTTGGAAAGGGAGGGGTAAGGGAGGGGCATTAAGGTGGTTGAATCTTAAATAGTGGACTTTTAATGCTGGATGTCTTTAATTTTGTGTTTCACATGGTGGTTGTGATAGTTGCTGGAGAGAGCGAGAGAGACACTGTGAGCGAGTGTGCAGGTGTCTGCCAGCATACAGGCAGAAGTTGAGTGCACAGAGATTAGTACTCAGATTAATATTTTCTCTTCAAAATATAATTTTGGGATGGAACAAGGCACAAAAATAACCCCATTGCATTATTAACTCGTGCTAATTTATTTGGAATGCTCGAAAAAGACATGATCAGGACATATCAGTTGCCATGGCATGGACTTGTTTGGGACTCTACGCTAATGTGTTGGTCATTATTAAAATGACCTGTCTGTATCTGTGTCCATTCATTTGTGCATCGTTAGTAGATCACCTGCAGAATTGGCCACGCCCAGCTGCGCTTTTCTTTTGATTGAGCGAAACTAGTCGTGTCGGAGAAGAGAAGCGACTTCAGAATTATGCAGCAGCGTTTTAACAGGGACGCTTTTGTATGCAGACCTAACAGAGCAGTGCTTCTGTATGGAGGGAAGAGGATAGGACTGTAAGAGCTGCTCTCCAGTGCCGCTGCCGCACTGCAGGAGAAAGACAGCAAAACACACGGTGAGGGAGAGGGAGAACCAGGGCAAGATGAAAATTTTATGTGTGTGTGTAAAAGCATGTGCCAGCTCTCGGCCAGTCATCCTCTGAACCCGTCATTAAGCTTATTACATGGGACTATTTTAAATATTTAATCATGAGCCTTGTTATCTTATGTTATTTTAAATACCCAAGAAGCTACTAAAGTGGACTAGGAACATTTAACATGTGCATGAATATGCAAATTAGAAATGCCTACACGGCCTCCTGCGATCCCAGACTAATAATTTGGATTGCATTGATCACAGCTAGACACGAGCGGGATTTGAATATCCGAGTCCTGATTTGACTTGTGTTTCAGGGAGTTGTCTCTTCCTCTGATCATTTGCAAATCAAATGTGATAGGTTCAAGCTGCAGAGCCTTTTTCATATGTAGCATCCCAAAATAAATTTCATACAAAAGCACTTAAAAGTCAGTTTCTAAATGGAAAAGTATGAATTCAGTGCAGGGTTGGGCAATATGAAAAGAATATCATATCTCGTGATGCATGTTTAGCACAGAAAAAGAGGGAAAATAAGTTCTACAACATACAATAAAGCAGGCAAAGTTTGAACATCCAAATCATCAGTCAGAGTTTGTAATTTATTAAATAAAAAAATAAAAAAAACCCTACTGAGACATCATCTATCCCAATATACATATTATATTATCAAAATACTTGGCTATAATTCACTGCTGTATTAAACATTTTGACCCAAACACCAGCGTTCCAACAGGACATTGATCAGTTATAATCACATTTTTGAATTTCAATGTACTTTAGATGCAACAACAACAAAAACATGAAAAAATAATTCTTGTTTTAATGGAAGTTAAAGGTGTGTAAAGTGGTTCCTCATTTCCTATATCTAATTCCCTTAAATGTCTACCCTACTGGCTTTAAGAGGATCTACAAATAACTTGGGCCCTGTTTGGTTACACTAGGTTTTAAAATGCGTCTTCAGCATTCAGGTCACAAGTGGACTGCCAAGACACATCGCCGTTTACACTTGTGTTTATAATGCGTCTCCAAGGTATCCAGCTGACCACTTTTGTTCAAATTTCTTTACTGCCTACATCACTTCCGCTAGAAGGTCAAAGGTCCCCGCGCAAAATTCTATTAAAACCTGCAACATACCTTCATTATTGTCTTGCACTTCAACCAGGTACATCAGTGCTCCATGTCACGCTGTCACCAAAACAACCCCTGCATCCAGCATTAATGACGTATTATCCTGTTAAATCCATGTTGCGGACGCATTAGCGTTTACACTACAGAAGGTATGTGGTTGAATGCGTCCCAGACCACCTCGGCAAGTGGTTTGAGCGAATGCGTGTTAATTGCGTCTTGGAGGTCGTTTACACTTGTATTTAGCGTCCAGTTGTGATCAGATCACCCAAAACGCATTTTAAGTGTAAACGGGGTCTATGAATCATTGTGTTTTTGTAAGCTTAGAATGAGCCCTTTATATGTACGTAGGGAGAGGGTCCTCTTCCACAGAGCCGCCATGCTGTGCCGCTACAGTAGCCCAGAACGGACAAACCTCTAGAGAGCGCCTTCTGATTTTTGCATTTTAACAAGTGGCAGAATGAATCCACAATGAAGAATTATACTTATTATTTAGCACGGAAAAAGCAAGGGAGTGTGAATAACTGCTCGGGAGTAGTGCTTTCTAATACACGCTTGGGAAGGGAGGGCATTCGGTTGGTTGCAATCAACTGGATCCTACATAGTGGACCTGTAAATTCAGACCTGCTACCATTAAATATTTGTTTTTTTTGTTAGCATTGCATTCTGTCAGTTTAGTCCACCTTCTACACACAACGCTGTGTTTGCAGTAAAGTGCGAAGCCCTCTGTGTAGCCTACATTTCTCACAAAAGATAAGACAGGACCATTTGTAATACCACCATGATCATGCTGATCCTACATACCTTCCCTCAATTTCATCAGAAACGAGCTTTAAATATTTGTCTTCCATGTTCAGAGTGGCTTAATATAGCCTGTTGTTTCTTTCCTGGCAAAATGTATGTACACACACACACACAGCACAAAGCAATAACCCACTGATGGTCTTACATAATAAAATGACATAACATCCACACACATCACTTCGGTTTTGTCGCTTTCAGAAGGTGTTCAGTAGCAGAGCTTTAAAACATATTAGCGGTAATGTTGCATAATGATGCGATGTGTCACTTCCAGGGTCTGCCTGTCCTTTCTGTCTTCATCATCTGCTTAATAATGAACTAATTAAATTCTGCATCTGGAAGGTGTAAAAAAACTGTTCATAAGTGTTTTAAATAGTACAGAATTTCTAACACCGACTAGTGTTAAAAAAAAAAAAGGCGGCACAGATGGTGGAGCAATAGTGCTTGATGCATCCCATCATCACTTCCTTGATCAGAAGCGGTGATTACGGATGGTGTGGACAGAATCGCAGCAGGGCTGTAAAAGTGTTCAGGCCAAAAAAAGTTTTCAAAGGTTGCATCTTAAGACATTTTTTGACTTAACAAAGGCAAAATGTTTCTAGAAATGGAGATTTACTTGTATAATTTTTGGCAGATGTTCCAATTCGAGAATGTGTCCTTATGCTAGTGCAGTTCGGCCAGAATCCAAAGAAACTGACAAGCTAAGCAACTGTCGGAAACAGGAATAAAAATAAAGGAACCAAACTGAACTTTTTCTTGTTGCTAGCATGGTAACATCAAGATACAGTTTTTACACCTTTATCATATATCTTTAATCCTTTTCCTATACACTTGTTTTTTTTTTTCTTCTTTAAGCTGTTTGCCTTGCTAGTTTTGTCCATTTGGTGAAATGTGAAAGCTGTTTTCAGTCCAGAGAACTGATCCCTGGTTGGTCTGAGTCTTGCCTCCAGTGAAACGTGATGCACGCCACATCAGGTGTAGAAGCTACCTGCTCTCTGTACTGCATAATGAATATCATGACTGGTTTAACTCTGTTCAGTGTTACTTCTTGCTTCAAGTTTTGTGATGGCACGGAAAGGGGTGTTCTGGTCAGCAGAGGATATTGAGTGCTTGCGCTGAGAGCATGGTGAAACTACATCTTGTACCGGCTGAAAATCTTCTTATATGAGAACAACTCCTTGTTTGAAGGTATTCCTGCACCATGATGTGCTGTGCATCCTGAAAATGCTGTTCTTTGCCACTTGAGTATTGGTACCAACAGAAAATATAATTTAAAAAAAAGCATGAACCTAGTGCCTACCAAACCGTCTAGTTAAAACGAATGAATTCTTACTGGTGAAACCAATCTGCCATTGTGGCATGCCCTAAATGTAACCGAATTAGCTTTTATAGTCAAAGCTACATTACATGTTAAAGGTACAAAAGATGTACTTTTGCTGGTACCACTGCAATGAAAATTTTTTCTGAGAGTGTATAAGTAATATTGTGTTTTAAGGTTAGTGCATGACTGACATTTATTTAAGTTCTTTTTGAAGTGGGTCTTCAGTCTCAATATGAATGCTGTAAGGGATTTGGATGATTGTAAAGCCACTGGGCCTGGGATCTGGGCACCAGTCAATCCATCCATCATCTATACCACTTATCTGTTAAGGGTCTCAGGGAAGCTTTAGCCAACTTTGGGGTACACCTTGTGTAGGTCGCTAATCTATTTCAGGGCTAATACAGCCATTCACACTCACTTTCACACCTATGGGTGATTTAGTGCAGGAAATTAGTCTAATCTGGTTGTCTTTGGACTGTTGGAGAAAACCAGAGCACCCTGAGGAAACCAACACAGGCACAAGGAGAACATGCAAACTCCGCCCAAAAAGACCAGCAGGTTCGAACCACCGCACCACCATACTGCCGCAATACAAAGCTGTCTTAATGCTTGTGTCTTGAATTCTGTATTTTGTTTCCATTTTTTCCCCTCATACACCTTTTCTTAAAAGGTCCTTTGCTTTTCTTTTTCCACACAAGTTCCCCCTGCCCTCATATTTTTTTCCTGCATGTTTTTGTCCCTCCTGACAGGCAGTAGGCACAGTCAGAGCAATCAGAGGGCTAAAGCCCTTCTTGGTGTCTTGCTTCTCTTTCCTGTACACGCCTCAGTGCCTTGTTTTCCGTTGTTTTCTGCCCTCCATAAATCAACTGCGAGTGTGCGCTGCCTGCCGTGCTGCACATAGAGACAAATTTGTTATACAAATCTGCGCCACAGACCCCTCGGCTGTCCTTTTCCTACTCTTCAGTACTGCAAAATTTGCTCATGTTTCTCCGATTCTAATCTTGAACTCAAATAATCTGTTATTGTGCTCTGTCCTTGCGTATGTATTTAACCTGTCGCTGAGCCTTCATAGAGTACTTGCGCTGTAGTGTAGGCATCAGGCATGACTATAACCTGTTGTCACTCACCTCATATAATTAATGCACTTTTGGAAAGGAGTGAATGAATTATTTTTGGAAAGTATTAAGGTTTTCATTGATCCTACACTACAACTAGAATCATTAAACCAGGTTGAAGGATTTCATTCTTTATTCTTTCAAGTGCTTTTAGTACCATATACCCTCACATATAAGAAAAAAATCTACTAAAGAAAAAGGCCATGACAGAGTGGATTATGGTCAACCTGACAAATAGCCCCCAGTATATCAGGCGTCAGGACAGCAGATCAGAAACGATATCCAGTAGCACTGAGCACAACAGCGAACTGGGCGGTTGCTATTCTTCTTTACACAGTACACTTCAGATACCACATTGGCTCTTGCCATATTCAGCAGTTTTCAGATCAGATGACACCGCCGTAGTGTGGCATCAGCAAGGGACAGGAAGGAGAATACAGCGCACTAATTAAAGGATTGTGTCGAGCTGCAACTCGGCATTGGGAAAACTAAGAAATGGATAGATGACTTTTCTAAGAGAGAGAGAGGACATCATTGTCCACAGCGTGAATGGAGATAACAGGCTGGATTCCCTATGCTACGACACACTACACAGCAGCTTTAACCCAGTTTCTGTACTCTTACAGAGTACTTATAGCAATGCATTCAGAGTTAAAAAGCTAAGTGCATATTTAAGCAGGGAAAGTTCCTTGTATTCAGAGTTGGTTTTGCACAGGAACTGATTTCTGAGTAGCAAATTCAAATTGTTAAAAGTTCCTGCATGTATTTCATACCTCATATTTTTTTTTTTGGTCTCAGATCAGGGTCATCAATAACGTCTAGACTGCTGCATTTAAACACAAGTGAAGGAAGAAAAAAAAAATCACACTTGAGTCAATGCCAAGGTGAATTGAGGCTGGTTTTTGGTGGATCAAAGTGGTGCAAAATCTTTCTAAAATATTTTTTTCTTGGCTTTGTCACATACCTGTTATAATTTTTGAATTAACCTGAAAATAAATGCAGCCCTTACAATCAACCAGAAACTAGATATTTCAACAAAGCCTTGTTTGTATGAATATGTTTGAAACTTATTGATGTCTGATGTAATCTTACTAATCCACTCTTGTGTGAAAATGACAAGTTATGCATCAGGTCAAGGGATGGTATGGAAGGTTAAATAGTGTGATATGGTATCTAAGGACATATAAGAACAATCAGAAATAACGTAAAGCTAGCAAACTACTAGTGCAGTTGCATAAAAAGACATGAACAAAATGTGCATCAGTGAGCTTTACGGGAACATTTTGTTGTGTTGTGGCATTAGTAAAGGTTATTTTCCAGTGAAGAAAGACCACGGCTGTATCTGAAGCGCCATACTGGATACTACTCATGGTACTGATCTTGATGGAAAAGATCTTGATGAAAGAAAAAAAACAAAACGGTTATCCAGATGATATACACCACTAGTGAAATTTCCAGTATATACAGCCAGAGCTCATTTCACTGGTTACAGAATCCCATGATGCAACACAGTGATGCTCAGCTTCCCAAATTTTTCAAAACGAATGGCGGGCAACAGAATAGGCTTTGACTCCAGCCTTGAATATAAATGTAAAATAAATAACTTGCATATTTTGGTGTATATTCATGCTTTCTTGTTTTTTAGCAGAACCAAATAGCCAACTGATGGCGAATGCTAGCTAATTAGCTCTCTAATGGAACCGAATGACATGCTTGCTAGCTGTTGGCATTTATACACGATACATCAGCAATGTTGCTAGCTAGCATTAGGTAATAGCAGTAGCTTTGTTTTCTGATTTTCTGCCACCAGCCCTCTGTGAGACGTAGATGTGACGACACGGACTTTTTTTATTAAACGGATGCACTAGTTTACTACGCTACATGTTGTTATACCTGCACACTATACAGTATACTAGGCTGGGGAGTAGTGTGCGGTATGTAGTACACCAGTACGGGAGTTTCGAACACAGCCAGGATTTTATTGCTGCTGTCTACTTGACTAGTCTTGCTTTTTGTGATCAGCAGAGATGGTTTTCTGTTTTAGTGTGACGCTCTTTGATAACTCAGCTGAATGCTGCAAGTTTTATGCTTCTCCAGGGTCTCTCTTCCAGAGCCGAGCATTTTATAATGAATCGTCCGGTTATTGGTATTGATTAAACAGTAGCCTAACCCTGCGTCTGACTGCGGAGTGTAACTAGACTTGTTAGATAAATAAAATGTGATCCACAAATTTACTGCATTTTCAACCTTGCTCTGTAGATATTATATGATTATATAATTCATTATGTTACATTTAATTAATCCCAACTGAAAAACTTTCATATTTTAAGTTTGCTACATGCTTTTCAGAGAACTGTTCCCTGCAGTAGACAATCCAAAACTGTTTCCTGTGTTCCCAAGCAAATATTAGTCATGCGGAACTGCTGAGTTGGCTTCTCGGGGATTTTTTGGACCGTACAGGTCCCTTGCATTACTTCAGTGATCCTGTTATGAGTGTTAAAAGTTTCACAGTCTCACTCGAGGCTAAGCAGCACTGAGGTGGAACTGTGCTTTGCTGTCACTTGTGCTACATCTCAGACCTTGTTGAAGTGACTTTGTTAAAATGCACAGCTTCTCTTTGCCTCAGGCCTCGGGATGTGAATCGGACGGGAGCATGTGCACGCGTGAACGCGTCTTCGGGATTTAAAGAAACACCCAACATGCTAACATTGTTGGCTATGGAGTAAAGCTGACAGGGACTCTTCTTCATCTAGAGCCAACAGAAGCCACACCTATCGTTAATATTCCTTTGATGCCTTTTATTTTAGTATTCAATTTATATTCTATATACACTATAATCATGAGAATAATTTAAACAGGATTCTCAACTCGGCTCCCATCGAAGATTTCCTCCTATTTATCTCCATTCAACTATTTAATGGACCACACTAGAAAATGATTGGGCTGATTTTTTTAGGCGCTGATGAATGAACACAGCCTGAAAGTGTGTATTTGTTTTGTTTTTTTCCTGGATAGAAGCCTGGTGAGTTTGATAGACTCAGACCGAGTCTATCAGGCTTTTTTGTGCTCTTTTCTGGCCGCAACCTTCCGAGTGTCAAAGGTTGCAATCTGATTGGCTCACTACACTTTCATGTATGCCGACTTCCTTTGGGCTGGTTTGGCAGGAATACAAACTTTTGAACACTGCAACACAATAACCTTTTCGGAGATACAGTCTTTAAAAGTCGTTAAGTTATGAGAGAGTTCGTGGTGAGTAAATGCGATAGTCTTGCTTGTGTATTGATTGATCAACTTGTTAATCAGATTGTCTCTTTCTGTGAAAATGAGCATTTATTGGCCTTGTTTATTGACAAAATAATTGGCTTCAGTTAACTTTCAGCCGCATTAATGATTAGAAATGTAAAGATCAGACAATTTGGATCGATTCAAAGGGCAGCTCTCAAGGCAAGGATTGAAATAAAGACAGGCGACAATCAGAAAACAATCAGTATCCATTATAATTCCTAATAAATTCATTACCAGAAAAGAATAGCTAAACAATGTGAGAAATAATTCCTATGATTAAACTAATGTGTACATAGGCTAGCAAGGTGACTGACCTGTAATTCTGATCATTTTAAAACTTGTTTCTTCTACATTTTCATTATTAATGGATTAACAGCAGGCCTACCGCTGATTCTAAGCAAACTTGGTCACATATTGATTAAAGTCTATTAAATCAAATCATATTGAAACCGATTCAGTGCCATCATCAGATATAAGATTCTTGCCATAAGAAGGGAAATCGCACAGTGTCTTATCGTTGCAGATTCAGCGGTATCGTTAAATATCGAAGAATTGAAATTGTATCATCTTGTACAGTATCCATAGTTATACACCCTGGTTAATGATTAATACACTTACAATGTGCTAAAAAAGTGCATAACAATTTTTCTTCGTTAATATATCGTGTACAAAAAAAATAGTATTAAAACCTGACTTTAATTGTGTGCTATGTTTACTGAAAAATGCAGAAATGGAAGCGTTTTAAGCACACGAGGTGCGATCTAAAATTTCTGAGACTGTTGCAAACAAATGGAGTGCGGCAGGTCATGTGCCTGTAGCAAGAATTAGCATAGTGACTTAGTAATTAGTTAGTTAGTAACTTTCGTAGGTCAGTATGTTACGTGACAATGCGCTGTCAACATCGGGACCTGTGTTACACATGTTTTTCTGACAGCCTGCATGTTCGTATTTGTGAGTTTATGCGAAGGACAAACATCAAATTCTGTGTCAAGCTGCAACGGAGACTCTTGTAATGCTCCAGCAAGCCTATGGCAACGAAGCAATGAGCTGAGCAAGTGGCATTCATGCTTCAAGAGGAACAGAATTCAGGGCGAGCTGACGATCCAGAAGCACAATGCACGCGTTTAACGAAGGTCCGGCATACTGACTCACGACAGTTACTGTTGTGCATAATCATGCCATGCTGCGCTTATTAACAACAGGGAATAGTCACAGTACTTTCTGATTGCACCTCATGTTTGAGTGTCTCTTCAAATTTACCGCATTGAGTGTTATATGTATGAAGTGAAAATAAAACTGATGTTGTAAACATTATTAGGAACACGTTAAATCTGTGGAATCTGCCTTTATATCAGGCATAGCTCAAATTTTCAGTCATGGTTAAGACGAAGAGTCAGAAAGTGATGTAGCAGAGGTCTGTGACCTTCATTCAGGGGGTCAGTGATTATTTACTTGTTTGTGTGTTTGTTTTTTGGGGTGAAAATCACACCTCATTATTAGCCAAGCTAGAAATGTTTGAGGCTACTTTGTATTTTTGAATTCTGCTGATATCTAATTTGATAGATTGGCAACCTGTCCAATGTCTGTCTGTCCCTGCCTCTCTTCCAAAGTCAGATGGGATTGGCTCCGGCACCCCCGTGACTCTGATTATTCCCAACTTATCGTTTCTTGCTATAATAATGGAGTTAACAGATTTTCAAGCATTAAAACCTGGTCTGCTTTACTAGCCTGCATTTGTAGACTTGAAATGCAAGTGTGATTGAAAATCTTATACCCAGTGAGCTCTGTTTGGTGAACATGTGGCGTCTTTAGAGGCATGAACTGCACACAGGTGCAGATTGCAGTGGACCGTACGGGCAGCCCAGAAAGCCGAGTTAAACACTTGTGTAGTCCAAGACTGAAGACCGAGAACGCTCTCCACATAATTGAACTTTTGAACATAAGTGGCTGGCTATAAATAAGAGTGTTTGCAAATTAAACCTAAAAATATTTAATTCCCTCTACACTGCATTACTCCTTTTTGGGAAAGTCTCCCTTGCAGCTAACTACATGACAGAGATGGTTGTGAATCCTGGATTTAAATGAGTTCTGATTTGAAAACCTGCCCTCCAAACCGAATAAATTAGTTATTGATTTTTCAGCACTATTGTGCAATTTATCAAAAGTAGGTATTTAATATGCACGTAGTATCTATATTCAGAGAATTGTTGTGATAGGCTGCAGCTGTTGAGCAGTGCAGAACCAAACAAATGGGAAAAGATCAATCAGGGAAGCAGCAGGTGTCGCCGAGGGGAGGGTAAATGTGCGGCTCCGCTACCGCTGGCAGCTATTTTCACATTTTCAACTCAATGTTGCCTGAATGAAGCACATCCAGTGCAACTAATCATGAGCTCGCTCAATCAGCCTTCGCAGCAACACATGGGATTTTCTGAAATAGCCTCAGCGGAGAGGATAAAGATGGGCGCTAGGAGAAATCTAATACCAAACTAATCTTCACAAAGACATTCGAAATTAGATACTTAACCTCAAGTGTGGTGGTCTTTTATCCAAAACATTACCTCCAAAAGACTGTCCAGAATATTAAGCAAGTGGAACAAATGAAGCCTCTTCGGTGTCAGGTTTTTCTATCTGTTTATCAAAGGCACTTGTTTATCTGATTGAATGGGCATGTTTGTAGATCTTAGTGGGGACCACACAAGGATAATAATAATTGACAGCTTGTGGGGACTTTTGATGCAAACTTAAAGAGCCAACAGTTATGTCAATAAAAGGTCCTCACAAGGATAGTAAGACAACGCGTGCACGTTTGTGTACGGTTTGACAGAAGGAGGTCTGGGAAATACAAAGAATGCCTACAGAGAATAGTGGCTGCCTTTACTAGCCAAGCCTCTTCTGTTTTTGCTGCTGGTAAATTGGTACACAAAAGCTTAAAGCTGTCTAAGCCAGAATCCCTTTCTGCAACTGTAGGTGTATAAAAGCCTGTGGAGCACATAATGATGTAATCCCTGAGATCCTCCTTCTTCTTTTTCTTTTAAAACACTTAATGCAGCCCAGATTCTTGGCACCCAGTAGCTGCGCCACATTGAAATTCAGCCACGGGCAAAATGTCAAGCTTCGTTTCGGGTCTTTGCGTTTGCCCAAGCGTCGGCCATAAACTGCAATAACCTGATTATGGTTTTCAAAAGCAGTTGTCAGGCGAACGAGCTGAGGCTCATTATGCAGAAGAAAGTGAGCGCTTCTGTACGGATGCAGATCCAGGTGATGAGATATAAAGGCAAAATAAAGGATAATCTCTCTGGCACTGTCAAGAATATAATGCTGGCAGCTGTAACGAGGAATAGGAAGACCTGGGGAGTGTTTACTATCTGAATGTGTTTTAGATTTTCTTCTGTCAGGTATTTCTGTTGAACATCTATGATCGTGATATAAGTGGACAGGTTAGAATGTGGTTCCTCATACCTGGCTTTAAAGATGATTTCAGTAATGTTATTAACATATTCATTACTAAAGTGCATGTGATAGTTGATCATATCTTCTTTGTGCTGCAGCTTGACTTAAATTAATGGCCAATAGCGTAGCCCTATATAAATTGTTTTTTAATCATATAACTTTTTGGAAATTGAAAAGATGACACGTCCTTTTGATAATTTATTCTGTTCATTCGTCTTCAGTAAGTATCCCAGGAACACTGTGTGCAAGGCAGGAATACGCATACTCGTTCACACCTAGGAGTAATTTAATGTAGCAAATCTACCCACTAACACTAACACTAATAATTTTTGAGGCATGAGAGGAACCTACATGCCGAAGTCCAAACAGACAGAAACCTTGGAACTGTGGGAAGGCAAGATGGAGCATTAATTACATCCTCAATTATGTTATCATGATGGTTCATATTCATAATTACAAGTGACCTGTATCTAACTTTAATGAGAACACATCTGTCCTCCGAAACGGCACGCATACGCACATTGATACGTTTTTGTGTGAGTCATCTGTGCCACCACTAAAGAAAAGCCTTATTTGTAAGACAATTCATGGTGTTTAAACCGACAGAATGGATGCGTTAATCTATGCATCTCATTTTGCTCTGAAGGATGGCGAACAGTTCATCAGAAAACTAAAAAAAGCCAGACAGCTAGCTTTTGCTTTTTTCGCAACTATAGCTGGCACTGCTGCACCAAGAAATGTGTGGGAATGAGAAAGAAGCCAGCTCAGCACATATGTATAGGCAAAAAGCCACATGAATTCTGATCTGACTGTCCTCATATATGCCACATAGCCATGAATCGGATGGTGCAGTGTAATGTGAATGTAGGTCTTTATTCAAAGACAGAGCACTTTTAAGGTTAAGGATTTTGCTTAAAGTTTCAACTTTGTATTGATGCTGGGATTTGACCTCACAACCTTCCATTCCATGTTCCTGATCCAGACCTGCATTTTTTTTCTGGTCCTTTCTGTGCATGATGAGGTGATTCTATCACTTTACAGACTGTGAATGTCCAAAGTTTTGAAGGACTCCGAAATCCTCTCGCACTTTTTCAATTTGAAATCGTTTATTGCCATCAAAAGTTTAAGGCGCCTCAGAGACCAGAGTCGTCCTTGATCTGTCCTCCTTTGTAAACCTCATTCGTGTTGCGAGATACAAGCACAGATGTACAGATGTTATTTTCCTACTGACAGTACTGGTAGTAAGTATTGAGTTTGTTGCACTTTGTTTAACATTGCTCCAGGTGCTTATATTCCCCCTTGCAGTGCTCTCTGGCCCCAAAAATCCCCGTAAGAAAAACTGTATAGTGAATGGCAGCGTACGTGATTGATTGTCAGGTGAAGAGCTCATCCTTTAAATAGGTGCTGCGTGCCATCAATCATCTGGACCTGCTCTCTGGGGAGACGGGAACGATGCTGGCAGCCACCTCATCAGGGTCAGAGACTCACACATGCTGTAGGTGAACAGAGACATATTCAAAGCATTCAAGTCTATGGACTCCTGTTTTTATAAAAGAGCAAAAATGAGCCACAACTTCGGCTCTGGTGTGGGTGTAGGTGTAATGTATTATGGGTAATTTTTGAGCCCACTGGTGTAGACATTAATCTGGAATCAAGATTAATGTTTAGGTGTGTGCTACAGTGATATCCAATCAAATCAGCTTTCAATTGTAGATTTTCATTTTTAAATATGTTACCGGTAGAACTGACCAGATGACGGACGTAAACAAGCATGTTTTCTGATTTTTCTCGTACTTTTGTGGGTTTTCTCTAATATTTACGGTACATACAGAGTGGACATCCAGGAAAAAATTAAAAACTGAATTTGAGAAGAAAATTGCTTAATAGTAAAATCATCTTACTGCATGGACATATACTTTTACTCGACAATATATCCTGGAATAATTTGGTTCCAACCTAGAAATAGGTTTAATAATCTCAGATTTGATCTTCTAATAGGAAATGCTAGATCAGTTTGATTATATTGAAGATATTTTATCTTGCTAAGATATCATTTTTGCAGTATTCTCTTGGAGCCGTTATAGCACTGTTTTGGCATGGCTTCTTTGTTTAGACGGAGTGGTAGCGTAACTTAATAATGCTGTTATGGACCAATGTGGGTTTGAAAATACACCTGCTGGGCATTTCCACTCATGTTACCGTAACTAGTTTAATTTCTGGGCAAACTGCAAAGAAATGATCATCAAGTGAAAACATCATGAAGAAAATTTAAATGTAATTATCTAATTAAATTCCTTTAATATTTATTATTCTATAAATGTTAATGTACAACATCTGAAATGACAAAGCTTATTTCAAAACAATTAATTTTAACTCAAATCTTAGCAAATGAAAACATCTTGCAAGTGGGCAAATTTAGCCTATATGTCTAATGCTGGATTATTACAACTTTTATCAAATTTATTCAATTATTCAGCATTTTTTCTGGATGCTTTTATTCATTTCAAGGTTTAAGTTATTCCACTGGCAGATCAGTTTGCTTCTTGGTCCTTTTGAAATACTTGGTTTGTTGTATTTTTATAATGTAAATTACTGTTACTTATTATGTAAATTACTATATACTTATTACTGTTTACATTATTTCTATAATGTAAAAAAAATTGTTTTTTTTCCCCGTACTTTGCGGCGTTGTTCTTTTGGCAGAAAATATAGCTTATTATGAAAATTTATAAATATAATTCATAAATAAAATGAAAATAATCAGCCAATAGATCAAGACAATAGTGCAATTTTTGCACTTACATGAGTAATAAAAGTTTAGGAATAGCTTTAAACAATCTTTGCGGCTGTCTTTAAGACTATTTGTTATAAACTATACAGAAGTGCTCTTAACATTTGGCACATAGTAAACAATGTTTCAACAAAAATATACCTTCTGCATTAGTTAACACAGAAAGTGCCTGGTAATTTCAGGTCGCTCTCCCTGTACTATACTATTGATTAAGTAACATTTGTTTGAGCCACAAGCACATGACATCAATCTGGGTAATGTGTTAGAAGGGTGGAAAAATCAATGTGTATCGAAGAGGCGGGGGTCCGGGAGGAGAATGGATGTAGTAGAAGAACTTTTTTGATGTCAGCAATACACTTCCTGCCTGAGAATGGTGTCTTTATTGGTTCCGTAAACACTTATTTCATCCCTCCTCATCAGACGGATATCATTTCACACACCTTGTTGAGGATGTGGATGTGCTGGCTGCTGTGGTTCTGTATTAATTTGCACTCCATGCCAGCCTTCATCATCCATGCAATAGTTTGCGTGCCAAAATCAATCATCTTCAAAGACAAATAAAGGATGTTTGAGGAGTTCAGTTACTGTCCACTCCATACCGTGTGTGTTTGTTTGGAGGTGGCATGAATAGTGCATCATGCTAAAGCTGGAGCAGGAAATCAATTTCCATGTCATAGTGACAATTATGATTTCAAAGCTCAGGTTGTATTTTGAAAGTAATTTGAAGGCTGCAATCAGTGGCCACTATTCCACTTCATTTTTAAAACATGACTGGAATGAATGCTTTACCTTACTAATGCTCTTGCTGGTAAACAAAGCAAAATCATTAAAGCAACATTATTGCTTTCATTCAAAATGTATATTGGAAATGAGGCATCTACAAGGTGTTGTCAGTATTAATGAGAATATATGAACTATTATATTTTGTGTGGAAATAAAAAGTTGGGTATTTTTATTTATCTTATAATTTCCTTTGGAAGTCTCATACACTATATGGCCAAGAGACTGTGGACACCTGATCATCACATTTATGTGCGCTTGTTGAAAATCCCGTTCCAGATTTAGTCCCACTTTGCTGCGATAATGAGCTCCACACTTCTGGGAAGGCTTTCCACTAGATTTTGGAGTGTGGCTATGGGGATTTGTGCCCATTCAGCCACAAGAGCATTAGTGAGGTGAGGCCCTGCTGTTGGATGAGGAGGTCTGAAGTGCAGTTGGTGTTTCAATTTATCCCAAAGGTGTTCAGTGGGGTTGAGGTCAAAGCTCTGTGCAGGACACTCAAGTTCTTCCACTCCAACAAGGGATAACCATATCTTTATGGACCTTGCTTTGTGCACAGGGGCGTTGTCATGCTGGAACAGGTTTGGGCCTCTTAGTTCCAGTAAAGAGCAATCTTATGACTACAGAATACAAAGACATCCTAGACAATTGTGTGTTTCCAACTTGGTGGCAACAGTTGCAGAATGGGTGTGATGGTCAGGTGTCCACAAACATTTGCCCAAATAGTGTACTGTAAATGATGAACTAAAAAGACTTCATCCTAATGAAAAGAAGATGAGAAATAGCTATAAGGCAGAGGATACAAGCAAGGCATCTCTGATTTAGGTTGCTCGCAAACAGTTTTTCATTCTTGAGCTATTTGCACTGAAGGTCTCTTACATTTGCCTGATTTTAAAAGCTGTGTTTGAACCCAGACGCACTCCAGATAATCACATTAAAATGGTCCACGTAAAAATGCTGGTTTCCTTTTAGTGACTTGTGACTGAGACATGCCTGAAAGCTGTCCCATTCCTGGCTTCCAATAAGTTATTTGGTTCAACTACCAGCACTTTCTTTTTCAAGTCTACAGGCACCTTCAATACATCAGGGTACTGGCTTTTGTGGTATTTTTTTTTTTAGATTAACGATATGAGTGGTCCCATATTATTATACACACTGCTATGTATCAGTATAGGCCTAATGTTATAAAACCACAATTTTATTAGGCTGTAACAGAGCTGCTCCAGAAAGTTCACCCTTCTGGTGTGAGTGCATTGAGAGCATCGCATAGTAATGCTTGTGACAGGCTGCATAAGTAAAAAAAAACTTCTCAAGCAATAAAGGGTGTATTGCTTACAGGTGCTCCCTCATTAAGACCTGCCTGTTTAAAATGTCGGTAACAAGACCAGAGGAATATTAATAAGAACAATTGTGATAGGCCTGTTTTCTTCAATTCTGCTAAAATAATTGGGCAGACAACAGATGAATGAATTTTTTCATCAAAGATGGATGGATGGATGACAATTTGATGATAAAGCCTTTCTCACACTAGAGTTTGGGTAGGTATGCATCAATAACGTTTGCATCAATAACGTTTCCACCACATGGGTGCCAGGACACAGCCTTGTTGCATGCTTTCCTTCTATCTTAAGAAATGGTTGAAAAAGTCGAGACAGCCAGTGGACAGAGCCTAGCAACGGTTTTGTGGGTGCACTTGGAAATGTGCAGCCGCATTCTGGATCAGATAAAGGGGCAGACCTGCCAGGAACAAGTTGCTTTAGTCAGTCTCAAAATGACAAGCGCCTGCATGACTCTTTGGAAATGTCCTTTATGACTGAATCGGTTTAATGGTGTGAGACAAATAGTTGGTTGACCAGGTCTCCCCCATGGTTGTGTGCAGTGTCAGATCTGAGAGTTGTCCAGGGAGGTCATAAGCTCTAGAAATGGGAATGTATCCTGATAGTTCGACAATGATTTAGTTTGAGCTGATGATCTGCCATCCATGATGAGATGCCTGGTAGAGATGCGGAGATCCGTGTAGAAACTTAAGTGTATGAGGGAGGAAAGTCAAGAATGAGTTGAGCATCATCAGCATAGAAGTGGTATAAAAACCTCTGTAAAGATATGACCTCACAGAGAGTGGGTATAGAGGGAGAACAGAAGATGACCCAGCACTGAGCCTTGTGGGACTCACTGCATAATCTGGATGGAACAGACATGGATCTCCTCCTGATGTGTTCATTCTTCCATGACATTTGCCATGCTGTGACATGAAATCCAAGACTCTTAAGGAGGGAAAGAGGAGTCTTGTGATTGCGACTAAGACTGCTGAAAAGTTGAGGAGGTTGTACACTAATAACAGGTTGGCTGATCTAGCAGCATAAAGCTTCTAGCAGTGCTGCTAGCAATGGAGTCCTCATGCAGAGCATTATATTTAAGATGCTATGGCATTTAAACAGAGAGCATGAATAGGAACAACCTCAGTGAGCATGATCCATGAATTGCATCTTGACTCACATTCAAAGAGTAAACTCTGGCAAATATGCCTTTGTCAGCGCTTTGCGGAACTGAAGTGCTCTCGAGCATTTCTCTGCCTACTTGCTTTCCTTCTCTGTGCTCACAAATAGCTTGTTTCTTCGTCATTCACACCTGTGCTCTCTATTAAAGATATAGCTTTAATGCAGTAAGATGTTTTAACTTGTTATTTGTATTTTAAAAATATTCTGTACATCCTCCTTTTTATATTCGCTTTACATGGAGTACCATAATTGGTCATGACAATCAGATCTTCTAGTTATTACCGTAAGTTCAGACCAAACTCTGCGAAAACGTCGAAATTATCGGAAGTCATTCATGATCTATGCGAGCCAGCATCTCTCGGCATGAATGTTGGCGGCGCGTCTTAAGAGGTGGAGGCGTCAGAATAAAGTTGAAGTCTGGGCAACGTTATGGTAATGAGCTATGACACGGTTCTGCTGCAACCAATCAGAATTTAGAAGTGCTCTGCTCTAGAGAACACTAGAGTGAAAACAATGTAAACTTTGGTTTTGTTCAAAACATTCCCACTTAAAAAGGAGGTGAAATGAATCAATGCAGGTTTTCCTATTGTTTATGATGTGTTTGCAAAAATATAAAAAGCAATGCACGGACCAAGGTACCTAAAAGTAACATTAA
Source organism: Parauchenoglanis ngamensis (assembly GCA_030014255.1). Classification (NCBI taxonomy): domain Eukaryota; kingdom Metazoa; phylum Chordata; class Actinopteri; order Siluriformes; family Auchenoglanididae; genus Parauchenoglanis; species Parauchenoglanis ngamensis. Next base: position 1,060,921 of record JAQMYM010000038.1, on the reverse strand, counting down.
TGTTAATTAAAGACCAAGGCTAGTAAACGTGTCCTATAAACTGCATGTTGAAATCTGACTTAGCACTTAGCATCAACAGAAAATGTCAAACCACACATGAGGCTTTTAATTAGTCTTTTTTTTTGTTTTGTTTTTTTACCCAACATGGAATCATAATTATTTTTTTTTTCATTCATCAATTTCTTACCTTCACATTTAAAAGATTTCATTAGGTTAATCTATACCCTACCTGTGGTCAGTCGGCACAAACGTACCAGTTGACATGTCTGTTTGCTTTGCAGCCTCTTTAAATAAAGTTTGAAAGACAAAGCATTCTGACATATTTCATCTTCGTAAACAAGGCGTCCACGAATTTCAACAGCGTCAGTGGCAGTGCAGCCAGAGCAAATTTTGATGCTCTTGTTATGTTTGGTCAGAATGTACAGTTAGCGCGACAACGTAGACTAGATTACTAATGTACTAGTAATCTGGTATGTTATTTGATGGTACTCCATGCCAGTAATGGCATCACTGCATCCATCATCTTGGGTGTCGACCCTACATAATGGAAAAATTATGATACAATGCAATGCAGTATATAGCAATAGCAGGGATAGTTGTATTAGCTTAGTAATGGCCATTAATCTAATGGTAGGTTCATATTCTTGTGGCAGCAGTGGGCAATAAAGTGGATGCAGATAGTCAAAGTATCTCTTAACCTGCCTATTCACCTTGGCCTGAGCTAAAAAGCCATATTGTTTAAGCAGCCCATCTCTCTTGCGCTCTCTCGCAGTGTTTCTGTGTGTCAGACTGTCACTGTCATGCCTATCAGCAGCTGTCTGGATATCGACTCATCCCCGCCACTGATAGCATCTCCATCTAATCCTGGCTACGCTCGATCAGAGGCCCACTGGCAGCAGTTACACACAGCACTTTACCTACTTATTTATTTATTCTTCTTCAAGGCAGTGGTCTCTAACCTGAACTTTCTTTTTTCAAATCCTGAAAAAAATAATCCTTCTTTCAGTGGGGAGGTTTAATATTGCCATACATCTTTGCATGTTATTAATTCATGGTCTATTACTTCATAGCTGTCCTCTGAACAATAAGCAAAATCTGGATACCAGCCATGAGCAGGATTATTGACTAGAGGACTAGAGTGCTGTAAGTGTATGTGTGAAATGTGTGAATTTGAAATTAATTTTGTTTCTTTCAGTGCCTTCCCATCGAGACCGTACTGTGATGATGAACCATTGTGTTCAGCATTGGCACGGTTCCTGAATTTTTTTGGATGCACTGGAACCCTAATCAACCATATTGACTTTATTGCATGAAAAAGACAGACTGCATGATGTCAACAAGTCAACATAGCTGTTCTGTCAGAGCACAAAGAACTGAATGGGAACCAGCAAAAATACAAATGTGGAACCGGGTCAAAACTGACAAGTGGTGCTTTAGCTGGAGAAGCCAACGCAAGGTCATGGGTTCACATTAGATTGGCTCGGTTATTTAAAAAAAAAAATGTTCTGGGTTGATTTATTTTTTCCGACTGATTTTTTTTCACCCAGGGATTTACATGGATTTTCGTATACGCAGCTGTTGCTGCCTTTTCTTAAGAGCTGAACATACAAATCTTTTCAACATTTATTATTCATTTATCTGTTCAGGAGAAAGAACACAAACTCATTGGCACTGTTACAGCTTGCGACAATATTTGTGTGTGTGTGTGTTGTGTATAAGACATGGTGACTAATATTTGTCAAATTTGCATAGAAAAAAGTGCAGATATGAGCACACATAATAACATGAGCAAATCTGTGTCTGATTGTGTACCTGTTGTACGACATCAGAATGAGAAATAAGAAGGGATATTAGGTCCTGCGTACGTGTCCCTCATGTATCGGTCGTATTACCCTCAGCTACATCTAATTTACATAAACACATCCTGGTTTATGCATGGGTTGGGAGGGTAGGTCAATAAAAAGAAAACATTCGGTAAGCTATGGTTAGCAGAGATTTAAAGAAATGAGGATGCTGAGAGGGAAAAAACAGTGAAGCTGAGTCTGAGGTCCTTTTGTATGAAAATAATTGTCAAAAAAAATTAATTAATTTCAACTGGAAAGGATGCTTTGATAGATAAATCTTCCACAATCTTTTCTTATTACTAAAAATATCATCATAATGTGAGTGTATAAAGAGCATTGTGGAAGTTCTGTTTTTAATAAAAGCCTTGTATATTGAATATATTGTATATTTGAAAGTTTTGTTAAAGTGTAATAACCTTGAAAAAGCATGCTATGGCCTCCAGACATTATTGAATGGCTCATCTTCTCAAGACTCCTCATTCAGGTTTGTGGTTTCACTTATAAGTAAATGCACCCGTTACTCAATTAAATCCTAGTCTCCTGTGCGCCCCCTAGTTGGGGAGTCGCCGCCGCTGATTATGTTTCAATTCCTTTACAAACTAAACTAAATTACATAGGGCTATTTTTTTCTTTGCCGACATCATAAGCACTAATCCTACTGCAAACACGCATCATTTCATATTCCTTTGTCTTACAGTTCACTAGAAAACAATTAAAAAATAACTGGCACAGTGCCCCTGCTGTCTGCACAAATACCATGCCTCGTCATACTAATCGTCCATTAAAAAACGTCCATTTTCTGCACGTCTGCACCTCTGATTCGTCTTTATAAATTACATGCCGACTCGAAGCACCATTAACTGTGTTTTAGGATGCGTATGCATTTGCACTCACTCATCAATGTTCATTTCTATTTTTAGTAAGACTTTGACTTATCTACTTATCATATTCACCATGATTGTTGTTAATATTGATTGCTGATTATCATGGCTTAGCTGCAAATCAAACATTATTTTGGAAAGTCGAAACATTACAACCAATTTTAACGACCAAATAGACATGGACCAGACATACTATTACACCAAAAAGGAAATTGATGAATAAGGAAACTGTCAGTAGAATTTGCATACGGTTGGTTTAAGTTAAGATTTCGCCATACGCAACACTTATTAATTTAATTATTATTTAATTGCATCGGTGTAAATAGGCCTTTGTGTAAAATATTACTGATTGGGATTTTGAACATTAATTAGAGTTTCTATAACATTGTTGATGAATGGGTGGGTCTTTAAAAGCTCCTGTGGAGATGTAAGCAGGATCTAGCAGGATGTTTGTAATGTGATTACACATGGTGCACAGTTTCACGCTGGGCCTAGTGCTTGTCGGAGAAAATTTCTCCATCCGGTTCGATCTGTTATTTTTCTTCGGCTACACAAATACGAGGTTGTATCCGGGCTGAATGCGTAGCCTTTCTCTTAAGTACCTGCAAAGTATTCTTTGTTTCTTTTTTGTTTTGGATAAAGTGCATTTGCCTGTTTGTTGACATTTCGCTGATATAAAAGCTTAAAGCAATTCTGTTCACAGTGTGATACCAGGCCTGCAGTGTTGATATCGACCTACCGATATTCGGCTCTTCTTCTCTTGAAGTATCTGAACTCCATTAGCGCTTTTCCAAAACTTTGCAATTTGACTACAGCCAAACCTTGGCCGCTGATCCAGCTGTAATTGGCAGAAATTGTGATATCTTTGTTCATTTTGGATTCCAGGTGGCTTTTGTTCATGTGCCAATAGTAAAACGTTTTTGATTTTGTGCATTTATAAAGCAGCGCTTGGATTTTACACGCAGTCTGAAGGCTTCCTTTCACATCTGTTCTTTTATAATTGTGCAAGCCAGAAACTGAACCGAGGGTCAGTCACAGTTTCAATAATTCAATCTCTCTTTTTCATAAGTGAACAAAGTGCTTTAGAGTTGATAACAGAAGAGACCATTTTTCACAGTGTCCAGAATTTATGCAAACTCTAAAGCAATCTCTGACTTTTTTTACTTAATTGGTAATGGGAGAATTGTAGTTCATAAGATTCAGATATATGTATGCAGGTAGTTAATTTCCAGTAGGGTGTAATACTCCTTCGGTTTCCTATTTGTTGAGCTCGTGTCTACACATTTCCCCCTATTTTTCATGTTCCAATTTTAATTCTCCCATATCATGATGCAGTGTTGAAAACCCATGTAGCTTAGCAGAGTTTTATTCTCCAATCAATGCTGGAATAAAGTCGGCAGAACTTTACGACGTGACGTTCTCATGCCATGATATACTGTGGAAGATCATAACGTCTGAGGTCAATAAAGAAGTATACGCCCTCTGGGAAGTTTGTCCCCTGAGAGTCGCTGAGCTTTATCGGCGCTGCCTCGGCCGTATGTAGATCACCTGATGGGCGCTGTTTACTACTTCCTTTGTCTCTTTTTCTATAGTCTCCCTTAAACAGGGCTGTAGAGTTACCCTACATGAACAGATGGCTCACATCAAGCATGAAAAATTTATTTGTTGACTTCTAGAAAAGAGGGATGGGAGAAAGGAGACAACAAAGATATTCAGGGATGGATATTGAATAATGCAGGCCAGATAGGATGGCTTTTGAATGAGGGTGTACAAGACAAGAAGGAACATTCTGTCATATAGTTCACTGGTTGGAATCCTACACAAGTGTAACATCTTTTCAAGACCTTAGAATGATGACTATAGACAACAAAACTTTGTCTATAGGCAGAAACCGACAGCAGCAGAAGTTTCACTTAAATAAATGAATAAATACATAAATACATTGCAAGACGTGGCAGCAGAAGCCTTCCGTTAATTAAACCCTTGGGTAAAGGTTTACTTATGAAGTTAGAAATAGCGTGTTTAGATATGTGTATAAGTTCAAATAATTTAAGACTGCTTCTGTCACTAAACTAAATCTGTGAACTAAAATAGTTCACACCCACTGTTTTCCCTTTAGGCCTTCATCTAATCTTTCACTTCCTGATTTGAGCAGTAGTCTCTTAGGTGTGAACATGGCCAGAAAAATGAGTGTTGGTCATGGAAACAGCATGTGAGCAATATGAGTGACTGGCATCGAGTGGATTTACAGCATTTTATGAGTTTAATGGTTGATGTGGATTCGTTAAGGACAGGAAATTATTATAGACATTAATCAGAGCAGAAAATTAGTATTGGCTGGCATTCTGCTGCATTGCACTTCCATGCATTTCACATGACATACGTGTGACTCTTTCTCTGATTCAGCATGTTGTAATGTGAGAATATAAGTAACAGGATGCAAATGTTGAATTTGCATGTTGTCGTTTATTGGGGCAAAACATGAATTGTAATTCAAGTCTGTAGCATGGGTCATGAAGGGTGGGTCATGAAATTTACACAACATCCATCCATCCATCCATCTATTATCTATACCGCTTTATCTGTCTGGAAGCTGGAGCCAATCCCAGCATCTTCGGGTGAGAGGCGGGGTACACCCTGGGCAGGTCGCCAGTCCACCACAGG
>JAQMYM010000038.1:960497-991116 GCA_030014255.1 Parauchenoglanis ngamensis | reverse complement strand
GGGGAGAACATGCAAACTCCACACAGAAAGGCACCCTGGGTGACCCGGGGATCGAACCCAGGACCTTCTTGCTGTGACCGTGCTAACCACCGCACCACCGTGCCGCCCCAAGAGTGAATGTTTTTATGGTACAGTTTGGTAAAGTTGTATATCGAGGAACATTTTTAACAAGTCTTTTCCTGAATAAAAACTCAGTTCTCAGTGCTCACATGGTTTGTTTTTGGCTCCTTGCTGGCTGCTTGCTATTTTTCAAATATGACAAGGCTTACTGAATCAACTGGCTGTGAAGGCAGCTTCTGTTAGATTACTGAACAGGAAGGTGAAATATCTGTGCTTCATCAATTCAAGGAGAATGAGAAGCTACTGGACTCAAAGCTGGCTGCCACACATGCTACCCCGTCTTTGCCGAGCTTGGAAGCAATTGGCCCTGCTGATTGGTTTGTGGGGAAATGTGTTCGATTTGTATGACCGGAAACACATTCCAGTTTTATTGACAGTTTCATACTAATATTGTTTTGTTTTTCTCTAAAGCATGCTATATCATTCTGTAATTGTTAGAGAATTGTGGATTTAAACACTACTTGAAGCACGTCATTACATGAACCGCTTAATACTGCAGAATATAGATGAGTGAAAACCCTTCAGAAATGCTTTAGGTAAGATTTGACTTGGTTTATAATTGATGCAAGATCAGCACTTTTCAAAGCAAAGTTACACCAGTGCTACCTTCTGTTTATGATTACTCCAGTGAAACGTAGCAGCAGCTCTTTTTCACTTACTGTTTTCTGCAAATTCTGATGTGGTACATGCAATACTGCCCCCTTGTGAAGTGTATATCAGCCCAAAGCGTGTAACAGGTGCAGCTCTGTTGATGGAAACACCTTGGTGTCAGTGCGGGGTTGAGAAAAAAATCCACCAGCCAAAACGTATGCAGCCAACAGCAGTCTGATCAGACATTAATGTAGGACAACAGGACAGGACGCTTAAAACGTATTATTCATTAAAAAAAGATGATGAGCTGTAGTCTTTAACTGTGCATCTACAAGCTAGGAGAATAAGGTAGGCGTGTTTGATAAAATGGTCATTATGCGTGCACACATACACACAAATGAGAGAGGTGGTGTGTGAGGCAGCCAGCCAAAACCCACCATGTTCATTACATCATTATATTCATTACCACTGTTTTGCCCAGGGGAAAATAAACATTAAGACACATCTGTCTTTCTCTCTATTAGTGTACCCATGTCTGTCTCTTTCGGCTTCATCTGCACCCATTTGCCATCTGATAAATGGAGAAAGTAAGTAGAGCATGCTATTCTGATGTGCAGGGTTGATTTTGAATGATCTATTGATAGGTAGGTACACGCTTCTTTTCTTGGTAGGTACATGTTGAAAAACGAAACCAAAATTAAAGGTTTGTCTTGTACTCTTGAAGTGTTAAATGGTTCTTGCAAAGTGCTGGAGTAAGGCAGCGTTTAACTTGGCTGTGAATCTTTAATATGACAAGTCGAAGTCAGGTCAGTATGTTAGAGTCAGTTTCTCACAACCTCTGGCAGGTGCTGATCCAAAACAAGCTGCACTGCCGGCACGTACGCGAGTCTGAGTCAGCAGTGTGTGTGTGTGTGTGTGTGGCAGTACTTTGTGAATGAATATGGGTTATAAATACAGCAGTGTGGGCTGTTGTGGGTGCTTGTTAATCACACAGGACTGCTAGTGAGGTCGCTTTATGGACTTCTTAACAAAGTGGGTGCACCATAGTAAGTCAGGCACAGGTGGCCATGAGCCTGCCCTATGGGAGTTATGATGGGTGTAATGATTGCGTATTTGTGTTTGTTTGTGTGCATATTGTGCCAAGTAATTTCTCACAAAGCTTCTCTGGCCCAAGATGCACTCTCAGGAGGATTGGCATTAGGAGTGGTGATGCATGATCATGGACTTTATCACTCCTCTTTCTGGCTCGTCTTGTTTTAGACACTGACCTGATTGGCTAGTAATCTACTGATAATCAACCACAATCAACACCTAATCAGGTACAATCAATCTTTATCCCAAAGGAGCCATGCAATGTTTTTTTTCATCAATGATGCATAAATGGTTCATGTTTTTACCACTGTGCTCCACTGCCTGATAGCAGGCATCAAGTGATCCGCTAGAGCGTCCTTTTACCTACAGTATCCTTTTACATCATATTCAGTAGAATGGTTTATGGATAAGCATAATAAAGCATGAGAATGGGCAAGGGACAGTGTTGAAACCAGTAGGGACAGAGTGGGGGAGGTGTTGGGGCATGTGGTGATGGGGTTATAACATATGGAGACGTGGTGAGGATGATGTTAGCGCAAATACAGTCTGGGTGTAGATGATGTTGGAACAATAACAGACTGGGTGGGGATGGTGTTGGATGATGGAGCATTTGGGGACAGAGTGAGAATTATGTTGGAGCAAATAAAGACAAGGTGGTGACGGTTGTGTTGGTGTCCGTGAGGAAGATGTTGGAGCATTTGGGGACAGAGTGGGAAGTGGGGATGACGTTGGAGCATTATGACATTTTTGATCATATGCAGCTTTCTAATAACTAAAAAAACAATAGAGTAAAGACACTTCAACACTGCTGGACAAATTCTGTTAAGACAACATGGAATCTCAGTAGGATGGCCAGGTGACGAGGTTAACACAAGATGCAATCTCACTGAATTCTTCCAACTGTTGTGAAGATCACAAATCGAGATTACAATTGCTACCCCAGCTCTCTACAGAGCAATTCCATAAATGTATCTTGATAAGGACCACAACAACTGCTTCTCCTGCACACACACACAGACACACACGCAACTGCACTTCACACGCTTTTGCGCCTCCTCAGTGCCTCCGAGGGAACAGAATATGACACTTGCAATCAGCTCTGTGCAATCATCTAGATCTTTCATCATGCATGGTATTGTCAGGAGTTATACGGAGCGGGTATTCTGTCCCCACACTCTGAGGAGAGACGCATTATCCAGACTGCATGAGTGATACGATGATCTTAGTGGATTAGAGGGAGCCTTTACACACCCTTTCTCTCTTTTACCCCATTCACACACACTGAACACTATTTATTTACCACTGTAATGGTGTTGTGTGGGAGTGGCAAAGCATTAAATGAAACGTTGATATGTTATCTGGTGGCCTATTAACATTAATGGTAATCTTTGGCTACGGCGCCACTGGGAATCGGAACCATTGGATTAACGTGTTGTGACCGGTGGTGATGTTGCCACCATGATGTTGATGTAAATAATGATGCAGTAATATTGCGATGGAGCTACTGTAAGGGCAGGTCAGAGATACCCTTAAGGGGAGATTTTAACGTTTGGGTGATGTGGGATCTTAGTAGGCAGGCCAGAGACTGTTCTGTTTGAATGGAGTCCTATGTGAGTAGTGGCTCAGTACCTTGAACAAACTCCTGTTTTGTGAAAACAATAGTTTTCATGTCAATTTGACTATCTCTGTGATGATCTTTAACATCTAGCAAAGATTAGCGAATTATGACTCCACCTGCCAAAATCTAAAATGAAAGAATGATCATTTTGTTAAACAAGTGAAAGATTGAACCCATACAGCAGCCTGACACGGTCATGTAGCCTACTCTACCATATATGCATGAAATTGTAGCATGGTGAGCATACTGTAAATATTCACATTATACTGCATTAAGTGTATAATCACTAACCACATCAGGAATCTCAACGGCCATACGTTTAAGGATAAAATAAATCTGCCCTGCCATACCACAAGAATAATGTAGAATGTTGTAAACGTTAGGAGAATGTAAGTAGACATTGGAGAAGTGATAACACGTGACCCAAACTCAAGCTATTTAGCCGTTACATTTTCCTCAATGGGAAAATTCTAAGATTACCATCTCCTACTTTTAGAACATCTTTAGATGAATGTCCATATAGCGTGTTCTCCTGAGCGCCAGAATCTTTTTTCAGTCGTTCCCAATGATGGAGAGAGTACATGCAGCTGCCTAGAGAAAAAGCGCTGCACTGACCGTCTTTTTTCCGAGCAGTCCATCGTTTTTGTGCAGCCGCTGTTGAAAATCTCTGAACTTTTCAGAAAGGTGCTGGTTTAGTCACTGTCGCTTCTTTTCAGGCAACCAGTCATATGGCGGCTCCTTTTTAAGTGACCAGTCATATGCCAGTTAGCGGTGATATGTTGTTAAGATATTGTTTTCAAGGAAACAAAAGCAATGCACAGCACAACTTTTCTGCCAGAAAACACCTGCCCTAGAGCGGCCGGTGGCAAATTCAAAACAGCAAGGAAACAATTTTTTTTGTGAAGCAAAAATGTTATAAATAGCCTTTGCTTGAGCAAAACAAATGTTCAGAAGCAGAAAGTGAACTCTCTCAAAGGAGATATGATGCAGCTTGACTGGTACCATGTTGCTAACTAACTATCCAATGGCTTTTTACAACAATATGGACTTATCACCTCATGAATTATATGTCATAACAGGCTTCGTATTGAAATGGCTAGTTCTCTCTCTCTCTCTCGCTCTGTCTGTCCCTCTCTCTTTCTCTCTCCCTCTCTCCATCTCTCTCTTTCTGTCTCTGATTATGGCCCCTGAGCTTTGGGCCTTGGTGGGCCATGACTGGTAGCAGATGGTGCGGGCAGAGCTGGCCTCGCTCAGGTGTCTGTCACGGAAGCCACTCATGGCGATGGATGTGCACGTTCTGTCGCTGTGACACGTGCCGCCATTGGAGAAATGGATCGCAGTCAGTTTGCATAATCTGAAATGGCTGTCACCATCAATCATCCTGGGTTCGGAGGCTTTATGTCTGGCGCTTTAAACAGACGACACGGATGCGCCAGCGCTTTCCTATTCTCCCGAGACGAGAACAGTCCACATTTTCTTTCCTATTAGACTTAACACTGAAACTCATTTCTAACACTCTGTCAACTTTTCAAAACTTTGTGTCCATATTAGTTAATGGTGAAGTGTAAAAGTAGCACTACACAAATGTTATCCAGTGATTTTTGTAGGAAGGTCATTTGGTGGTGAATTAAATAGCTTTCTTTCTCTCTTTGTCTTCCCTCCAGCTTGTCCATCTCATCCCGGTTTAATCCTTAGTGTCCCAAGAATCCCGCAGCTGGAGTTTTGCCTGGGTAAGTAATACTGATCTGTTCTCTAATTTGCCCAGACATGGTGGGAAAGGGGGAAAAAAGAAGAGGAAATGTATAAATTTGTCAGGCTGCATCGTGAATAATGAATTTGTTGTCAATGAATTTGAGTCATCCTAATTTGGAGAAATTACCGATGCTGGAATCAGTTACATGACCCTGTGGGAAAGCTCCTCTACAAACCAGACATAACTTATTCTACAAAGTCACAGGAAATGAGGCCATAACTAGAAATCCAGCAGCCTTTTTCCATGAAGACCTTTATTTCAGACCGATCATCACTTCAAAGCCAAAGGGCTTTCTGGATTCTGAATGCTCGGCAGCTCCTTTCCAGCGTATAAATGTTTGATATTTTTCTTAGGTATTTTTGGAGAGTTTTAAGATCACAAGGACATCTCATATCTCAAACCTATGCTGAGCGCGTGTGTGCGTGCACTCGTATATGTGTGTGTTTTGCTTATGTTCCGTGGTTAAATCAAGGATTGTAGCAGAAAGGCTTCATATGGCCCAAAAAATGATTTGTTATGCACAGTTTCTCATTAAATAGACTGTGCCACATGGGCTAAAAGGGGGGAAAGAGGATCCTTATTCATTACTATTTGGCTGGGAAGGTAACGGTGTAGGATTAAATGAGACATATGGACAAGGCACTGAGGTGCCAATGAGGTTTTATAGACATCCCATTTGCCATTAATAAATCTTCATAATTTTAATTATAACCTGAACCTGAAACATAGGCTACATACATACATTCACACACTAATCTGCCAAGCCAGCAGATGGAGCAGGAATGACTGGTTGGTGTGCTCGTATGTATTCCATCTCTCAGGACAGGGGCAAAGAGACAAGAGAGAAAGGTACAAATAAAAAGACCACAACAAGTGCTGATTTCATTTGGTTTATGTTATGTGCTTCAGTTTCTGCTCTAGTCCTGCCTAATGTGCATCTGTTCCAGGTTTACTTGCTTGCTTGATTAGTTTGTCTGTTTATTCCCTGTTGTTTGTTTCTTATTGTGAAGTCTTATTGTGCATTACTACTGTTAATTCTTAAAAGTCATGATTCCCCTTAATGCCTGAGTTTGTAGTTCTGATTGTAGCATTTCCTTTTTTTAAACCCCTTTGCAATTTCTCCCAATTCGACAATGTGCCTGTTCCCAATCACTCGCTACACTATATGGCTAGAAGCATGTGGACACCTGACCATCACAGCCATACGTGCTTCTTCTTCGAACTGTTGGCACAAATTTGAAAGCACACAATTGTATAGGATGTCTGTATGCTATTGCATTACAATTTCCCTTCACATGAACTAAACCTGTTCCAGCGTGACGGTGCACTTGGGCACAAATCGTGCTCCATGAAGACAAGGTTGAAGTCTCCTGAGAGCCCTGATCTCAACCCAACTGAACACCTTTGGGATGAACTGGAACAGCAACTGCACCCCAACATCCCTGCCTGACCTCACTAATGCTCTTGTTCCTGAATGATCACAAATCTCCCTGATCACGCGCCAAAATCTAGTGGAAGGCATTCCCAGAATAGTGGAGCTAATTATAGCAGGAAAGGAGGAATAAATCTAAACGGGATGTTCAACAAGCAGATATGGGTCTGATGGCTTGTAATGTACGCCATATAGTGTAGTTCCTCCCTATTACATCACAGCTACCAATCAGGGAGCGTGAAGGATTCTGCTGAGACACATGAAGCTAACCTCTGTAACCTTTTAAATTACCGCACAGGCTGCATCATGCTAGCACACTAGGAGGGAAGCTCCAAAGCACCAGCCTTCTTCTGCACACATGATGACCCCCTTGTTTCCTATTTTGTGCTTCCTGTTTTACCCATGTTATGATATGGATCATTCACGCTTTTTGTGGTCTGCATGTGCTCTGACAACCACCATGACCTGTCAATTTCATGGATTGCCCTTACTAAAACACATTGATTTTTCATACTTCCTTCACTAACCACATTACAAATAGATAAACATAACACGGTAGTAAAGAAATAAGAAAATATCTATTTTGTCTCAACACTTTGTAGCGCCCAAGGGATTTCATGTGGTCCCTGTCCCAAGTAATAACACATAAAAACACAGACGGTAATGGCAAAATCTATACATTCACCACAGATACATGAAATGTGTCTTATTGTATGGAGTTTTTTTTTTTTTTGTACTAACATAGGTGTGTTGTGGAGTGAGAGTGTTTCTACCACTTCCTACTACTTTAGAGCTCTCGCATGTCTATTTAGTGTGAAGATCGCTTTGTTTCCGTTGCTCTGGGTTGTAAACATCCATCCGTATTCTCAGTCAAACTATTTTTCGGCTTTATTAGCCCATCTGTATCGAATGCAATCAACCATCATAATCACAGCGTCTCCTGGATATTTTCTTCCCTTCCTGGTAAGCCCCTTCCCATGAAGCTGAACTCTCTTCCCCACTGATCGCTTGCTAATTTTAATTGCTGCTTATTGATCAATTGAGATGTTCAGAGGCACAGAAAGTGTGTACAGAGATCTATAGAAACCCACACAGAGAAAAAGGCCATCGATAATGGAGTAGGGGACTCCGTAATTGCAGTGCAGTGCTTAAAGGACTTGGGTTTTTTTCCCTTCTTAGAGCTTAGTGTTTGTCAGGCTGCAGAGATTGGTAGTGAAACCAGACTAAAGTAATGAAGACTCATTGATGTGCCAGTGATAATGATGGCACTGGAGAGGCCTTGGTTGGGACAAGTAAAGTGTTATAAATCTCAAAAGAAACAACTGGAAGAAGCCACAGGCACGTTTCCTCACTAATTAACTGTTTAAAAAATTGGATATTTCAGGGAAAATTGAGAGAAATCTAAATTTTACAAAGCGCATGGTCTAACTATGATGGTAAATTTCTTTTAAAGAGCTGTCCTCATGGCGTCCCCATTTTATGGGTACTTTCGGATAAGCATTGGTTGAATGGATCCCTAACCCAGTGAATTCTAGCAAAGTTCAATGGAAGCGAGAAAGCAATTCGGCTCTGAATCAACAGGAAGGGAAGCAATTATGTTATGTAGTTTGGGCTGCAGGATTTTTTTGTACATTTGGCATCATCAGGCAATGGACAGAGCTGTAGGACTTCAGAAACACTGTGTGTTCTGAAGATTTGGATGAGTGAACAAAAAGAGAAAATAGACACCATTTTCTCTTCTGTATTTTTGACCAATCATGTTTTTCAGGTCAGGTTTTAGTCCTACATGGCTGTCTGTCTGTCTGTTTATTTAACACCTATTGGTTTGTTACATTATATGTAATACGACACCAAATCAAATGGCAAAAGATCCAAAAGTGCCCATTTTTGACTGATTCAGACTCATGAGGTTTGCATGAACACTTGCCACTATTACCTCACAGTCGGACGTCATCCTTTCATTAGATGCGTGTCTTCCTGCAAACCACTTCATTAATTCTGGTTGTTTTAGCTAAAGGAGAGGATGAGACTGTGAGGTTTCTGTAGCTGTTCCGCAGATGTTCTAATAATTATAAGTGGTTTATAGATGTATTTAGGATATGCTTTTTAAAATCATTTATAATACAATAATAACTCTGTCCTATAACATGTTTTGGTAGAATTAAACATTAGAAAATATTCATACTGTGGCTTGAATTCCTATTCAGGCCTGACAGTGTTTAACTATACAGGTCTTCTTCCTTTCAAAGTGCGCAAAACATCAGCGTTTGATCAAATGTAAATTCAAATCAAATGTTAGTACAATTGGGTTATAAAGGGGAAAAGTCTCTAAATCAACAGAAGGCTACAGGATAATAGCTTCCAATGTCTGCATCGGTAAAGAGTTGGACCGACATCCACCACGGCTTATTTAATATTTACACTCTTAATAAAAGTTATATGAAAGAAAAGTATTACTTGGGAGAACTAGTACTTTGTTGCTTTGTGGGCTTCAGTTGCTCTGATATTGGATTGGAAATGCCCTTTAATATTGTTTTCTATGGTATGTTGCCCTAGGGTGAGCAGAACAAGCATAGTTAAGAGGAAGAAAAGATGTACAGGGACAAGCAGATGATCAGATGCCAGCACATTATAGTATTTCCCAGATATTTTTTTGCCACCAGAGACAGGATTAATGGCATAATATGTTTATATAATGATTTTCTATAGTTTTTACTATTTAAAATAGGTAAAATCTTTTTTTTAATTGATTCACTCAGCCCTTGTTTTCTCTCTCTCTCCCTCTCTCTCTCTCTCTCTCCCTGGTCTATAGTTCGATTTAATGTTCTGGATCCTCCATGAAACAAGTCAGTTCCTGTTATCACTTACGTCCTAGCAGCCAGAAGCAACTGATCCCCAGCACCCTGTCTTTTTTCCCTCTTTTGGTGGCTTAATAACACAAAATAATGCAGGTTTGTCATGTAAGCGAGAAACTGCAAAGTCATCATGAAGACTGAAAACTGAAGCCTGGAAAAATCGCTCACACTGGAGACTCCTTTTTTAAATGCTAACTAAATATCTTCTCAAAGAAAATATAAAAAATTACACATTAAAAAAATCTGTTCATATGGAAGGTCTACCATACGAATCTCGGTGTTTGTTGTTACTATAGAAACTATTAGAATGAATCCAGAATTCAACAGTGCTGTGTCTTTATATAGATAACCAGTTTAAAAATAGCTGTGAATGAAAGATGAGCAAATTTTATAGCACGCCTTGCTGCAAAGTTAGTCTCTTGAGTTACTGAATCAAGAATTAATAAATAGGAAACGTAGGTATGTTGCCTCTGCACAACATTCTGACAGTCTGTGCTCTGTGTGATGAGCCGTAAGATCCATTGCAGTGGGCTGGTTCAGTGCTAACCCACATCACTGTTCAGGAAACACACCCCGGAGAGACATAACCTCTTATTTCTGCCATGAAGTGGATGCTTTATATTTCGACGGCGGAGTAATAAAGCATCAGCTGAAGAGCTGCGTAATTACATTTGTTGGAATCACTAGCAGTAAACAAATATCCACATTAATTTGGGGTTTGGGATTTACCTTTATGCAGCATATGTTTGATATCATAAACTGCCTTGTGTTGAACTGAAATAAACAATGTGTGACTGTGTGTGTGTGACAGAGGTATGAAAGGAAAAAATCTAAAGATTTTCTATGTAAAATGAAATGATCTTCATGCACTGTTTATCGGGTGGTTCTGTGAGGCTCATCTAATTTTCTGTCATTCTACTTGAGAGGTTGACAGTCGTGCAGTCATTCTGTCAGAGCTGTAGCAGAAAGAGATGTAGATCTCTAAATGATGGTCTCTAAATGCATTCAGACATCACGCTATGCTAATAAGACTTGAGACAACGTGTAGGCTTTTTTGAAGGGAATGCGTTGAATTGAGAGTGCTGCCATACTGCAATTTAAATATCATAGGTAGTATATGAAGAATAATCCAGGAAGTAACTACAACATGCTTCAGTACAGATAGCAGGGATTAGAACTGGTACAGGAAATGAAAATAAAACCAAAATGACTGGAAATAATCAAAAACACGAATGAAATCACTCTAAATTGTCACGGAGTGAAAACATTGTTTTAAAAAGTGCTTAACTGGTTGACATTCATGCTTTTGGGAGGTGGGAGGAAACCAGAGAACCAGGATGAAGCCTACACTGAGAATATATAAAACTATGATTCTAGCTCAGGATTGACCTGGGGACGCTGGAGCTGTGAGGCAGCGATGCTGCACACTGTGCCAGGAAAAAACACTTTAATCAAACACGGCCAAATGTGGACCTTACATCACCCATATCAATCACTCAATCATCAGGCCACTGCGTTAAATTCTCCCAGGACAGGAAAAATAAAGCCGCCTTTCCTTCTGAGCATTGCTTCCTAACTGGTGGATCATATATTTAACACTGTTCATCCTTTCTCTTTTAGGGTCTTTTCACATTTGGCTGCACTTTAATTGTTTGTTAATAGCAAGTAAAAGAAATGAAGATTACATTTATATTTTAATTAGTGTTTATACAAGCAATAGAGTTATGAGTGAATCTCTTCTGCAGTTCAGAGGAACCTTGGCTGTGAAACCGAAGGGTCGATATTGACATCCTCTCCTAACTTCGGACTGATCAATTGATTATTAAAACAAATGTCCATTAAATATGTGGTGGTCTGGGAAAACCTTTTGGCTTTCACTGTGGCTGTAATCTTGCAGAGAGAAAAATATATTTTCCTTTTTGCCCAAAAGTGCTGCCTTGACTTACTGTCAGTCTTTCTAAACCCTCTCTAGCTAATGGCACAACCAGACTACATAATATTTTTGTTTTTCATGATGGTCATCATGTCAGCTTAGGGAATCATAGTTCCATAAAAGCTCGATGTTTTGATCCAGACACTGGCAACAATACAAATTTGACCCCAACCAATCATCGTTCATGTTCATCCGCATAGTTGCGGAGGAGGGTCTAGAAAGTGTCAAAATCAGGCTGAATTCACGTACTCTGATCCTGGCATAAGTGTGATTTCTTTAAAGTGACTTTAAAATGCTGTGATCAGGTTATTGAATAGATCTGTTCTATATCCAAACCTAATCAATTCATATGTAATCAAATATCTGCTGTTCCAATGTCCTTGAAACCCCTGCACTGCAGTCAGAATGAAATCTTTTAATTCCAGTTTTTCTCCTTTTTTCACTCTTTGTTGAAAATCAGAATTCACCATGCTAAAACTCGCAGAAAATGTCACAATTTCAAAGTAAACGTTTTTCTGTCTGTCAGACATTTTAATGGGCAGTGAATTTTTAGAATTACCAAAAATACAGGCTATGCTCCCAATTCTTAGTTCATGGTGAAGTCTGATTTTCTTTTTCCTCCTTTGAAAAGCATAATTACCGTCAGTCAACCGCATATTGTGTTTCTAAGCGTGCAATCTATTTTCTCATGATAATAATGACATAGGTGCAGTACTTCTAACCCTTTGGGCCTAAGTTAATGATTTTGTTGCCAGGGCATCTGAGCTGCCTAGGTGGAATACGTGTGTAGAGGTATCTACTTATTGATTTCGTTAATTTGCAACACTTGTTTGTAACAAGAGAAGCCTAGTGAGAAGGCTCGTTTCGCTAGATTGTAGTCTCTCTGAATAAACTCGTTTTAGTGGATAATTCGAGTAAATAAATGCATTGTGTTTAGAGACCCTTAACAAAGGAAAAAAAAGTGAATTATTGTTTGTTTTGAGCTTCTTGACATGTTATAGATATGAATGGAGATTTCACAAAACACAATTTTTTTATCCATTCTTGCTCCAGCCTTTTTCTGTCTGCATTCTCTACTTATAGCAAGCACAATTGCCTCATTAGTATTAACCTGTGCTTTCTTTTGTAAGTACAGTATACAGCTTGGTGTTTGTTAAACTGCAGTTGTAAACTGTGCTCGCTAGGTCTTCTAGTCCTAGGCATAAGGACTTAAACCGCCTTTTTGACCTTGAATTGGTACTTGCTCTTGAAAGACATTCTACTTATTTATTTATTTATTTATTTTACATTTAACATTATATTTAACTGTGCATGTCATTAAGAGGAGACACGGTGGGTCCCAGGTATGATTCTGAGCTCATGTTAAGGTCTGTATGGGTTTCCTCCAGGTTGTCCGGTTTCCTCCTTCTTCCACAAAGCAATTTCAGTAAGTTGATTGGTTTCTGAATTGCCCCACCATGTGAATGAGTGTGTGTGTGTGTGTGTGTGTTCATGGTGCCCTGTGATGGACTGGAGTGGCATCCAGGGTTTGTTTCTGCCACGCCTGCAGTGTTCCCAGGATAAGATCCAGGTCCACCATGACTCTGAGCAGGATAAAGAGGGTTGCTGAAGAAAGAATGAACTCATTAAGGAGAAAGTCTTACAATGACTGCTTGGAATGCAGCAAAGCCACCTGAAGGGCAGAGAAACCCAAGTGGAAGTCAAGGGAAGAACAGAAAACAAAGACAAAGAAATAAAATGAATGTGCTCGACAGAAACGTGTTCGCCACACCATCGGGAGATCACGAGTCCAAATCCCGGTGACAAAGCTGCTTGTGGCTGGGAGCTCAGAGAGAGAGGAATTGGCCTGTGCTGTCAGGGAGGAAGGGAGGGCTCACCAATCAGGGGTCGAGTCTGTGAGCTCATGCGCTCTGAAGGGGACAGACAGTGCTGTCCTCTGAGTGTGTTACGCTCGCCCCTGGCAACGCACGCGCAAGCAGTTCAAAAAGAAGGGGCTTGTCGTCTTCACGTTCCTCGGAGAAGTCTCATAATTGTACTTTTGTTTAATATGAAACAATGAGGAAACAGAAGAAGTTTTATAGAGACAGGATGTAGTGTTATAATAACCAGACACAGTAGGTAAGGGGGGATTAGACATTAGACAATAAGACATTGCATATTATGATGAATTTGTAGAAAGAGCCATTTCTGAGTAAAGAGAGCAGGTATGTTGTGTATATTGGCTAGCGGTATTTGCAGCAGACTGTTTCGCAGAATGCTAAGGAGTGCAATCAGATCTATAAACTGTGTAAAATAGAGGAAGTATTGTCATGTGAACAACAGTAAGCTTAGCCGGCAGGAGAAAAAGACGAGCGATCTATATATAAAATCATGTCTTCCTGTGATGTTAACTGGCTTATAAACATTATGAAATAGCATAAATAAACAGACTCTGGTATTATATCCACCTTCTTCACTGCATGAGTCCATCTGTGGTAAGAAAACTACCCGCCTAGGGCAACAGTCTTCCATTTCTAGCACTTGATATGCAAATGGGTATTTTGCAAGCCCTGTGAGGCAGCATTTTTTTTGGATTCCTAACCTGCAGTCTCAGCAATGAACTAATGCGTCACACGGCGAGATCAGGAACACGACCCCTCAAATAGATACATTTATACATTTACTAATGTATGCATAGGACAGTAGGTCAATGCTTGAAAAATGGGCAGTAGATGAATATTTCATTTCAGAGTGAGATTTTGTGGCTGCCAATGGCCAAGTCTTGATCTCAGGGAATGTAGGTTTTTTCAAGACCCAAATCGTCTGCCGATTAGAAGGTAAAGCCTTTATTAGTTACACTTGTTGCTAAGTAACTGCAAATAATGATTGTTTTTCAAATAATCCTTCTCTCTCATATAAACCACAGTCAATATGGCACATAATCATTTAGCCACAGGGTTCATCATTGACTACACACACATACAAATGTTTGTTTGCGGGGACCCTCCATTTTATGTGACCTGTACGTGCTGTGCTACATCTCAATCCGAACCCAACCTTAAGCTTAGTAATCAAATGGAAACTTTACAACAAGTAAATAAAAGCTGCAAATGTTTAACAAAAGTCAGATATTCATGTCTGTGTAGGGGGATTCGCTGCTCACCAAGAGCTCACACACACACACACACACACACACTATAGGTTAAAACTGTAGAAGCAATGCTAACTTGTTCTTAAATAATAATAATAATAACAATAATAATAATAATAATCTGTGTTTACAAGCTCATTTTGAATAAAAATTGTATTTTATTATGCAACCCTATTAATAACCAGCAAACTCATGTCCTGAATAATTAATTGAATCAGATTTCTTTGTTTATAGTTCATTAAGACTGACCAATAAATGGGACTGTTCTTAAAACCAAACAAACAAAAAAAAAGTCATGTTTATTGTTAGCAAATTGATTTAATTGTAAATATTTTAAAGGTCCACTTTGTAGGATTTAGATGGATCTATTAGAAGAAATAGAATATAATATTCATAAGCATTTTTTTCTTTAGTGTATAATTACCTGTAACTATGCATCCTTGTGTTGTAAGCTTAGAATGAGCCCTTTATGTCCCCACAGGGAGCAGGTCCACTTCCACGGAGCTGCCATGCTGCACCGCTACAGTAGCCCAGAATGGACAAACTTCTAGAGCGCGCCTTCCACATTTTCTCCAGTTCAAACTCACAGCTATTTTGGAGACTGCTTTAGATGTGAGGGTGTGTTGATATCCTGGCGAAATACACTGTTTGCTACTCTCTAATCCCCGAGTTTTCCAGCTCTACTGTTGTAAGCCAACTGGCCGGCCCAAACTCGGGCTTCTCCTGCCATGAGCACCTGATTAAACTAGCCAAAGGCTTAATGATATGCTAATGAGCCGATCAGGTTTGTTAGAGCAGACATGACACTAACTTCTGTGCTCAAATACACCTGAATCAACTCGGCTAAAGATGTAATGATGTGAATCAGGTCAGGACAGTCGTTAAATATAACAATATCATGGGCACACTGTATCTGATTTAAGATTGTGCTCTATGGAGTGAAATTTCTCACAGTATCAGCACTTTTCTTAATTATTCTGGACTTATTTAATGCTTTTGAGAATTTTTCAGGAAGGTCATATTTAGGTAATGACACTCATAAAAGTCTTGAATTGGATTGTTTAATTTTATTGCCAATCGCAGCATGAATAATAGTCTTGTGCGCATAGGGTTTAGTGTAATCACTCTGAGAAATAGTGCAACACTTTTGGGTTTTTTTTTCAGGTTACTGAAAATTAACTGAATTTATAAATGTATCTTTTTCATTATTATAGGAGCTACAGTATACCTGTCACATTAAAGTTAGTAAATATGTTTGACTAAGAATTATTGTTTTATTATTGTATTATTATTGTATTAATCCTCCAGCAACTAGGGCTATGTCCACATTAATACATTTTAGCTTTTCACTTTTGCTATGTTCACACCCGGTGTCCACATTACTCCAGAGTTTCTGAGCCACTAAAACAGAGTGTTTTGGAAATGCTGCTGGTCCCGTTTCAGTTTTAGAATGTTTTAGTGTGGACAGCAAGAAATGTAGGGTTTTGGAAACGATGATGCGGGAACCAGCTTTCGCTTCCTGATTGGGTCACGATGTATCCTTCCCTGATTCAACATGCTCAATGATCAGAAATAATAGGAGTGTGATGGGAGTGTGACAAATCAGGGAACGATTCATCATGACTGATGAGACCCAGTCAGGAAGTGAACATCAGTTTCTCATTGTCATCGTTCCCAAAAGTCTCCGTTTCTGGCCGCCCAGACTAAAATTCAACCCCGGGGTTTTCAAACTAAAACAGGGTTTCCAAAACGCTTCGTTTTAGGGGCTCAAAAACTCTGGAGTAGTCTGTACGCCAGGCAAGAACATAGCACAGGTGATGCTAAATCATAATAATGTGGACGTAGCCAATAAATACAATGCTGATTAAAATGAGATTCTAGTAGTATATGTGCAACACATTTACTGTTTACAGTCATTCCTCATCAGTAAATGCTGTATCCTGGTATGGGCCGCAGCAATTTAAATTAGTAATGTATTTCTATTTTCAGAAATAGAATCAACATCAGAACATATTTTCATTTGAAAAAACAAAAAATTCTATGGGAGTGGACAGAAAGTTATCTGGTAAGGTTTGCACTCAAATCATCAAACATATTTGTTTTTCACTGCAGATTTAATTTTAATTGTGTTTGTGTGACATTAAAGGCAGGTGTGTGTGTGTGTGTGTGTGTGTGTGTGGCAGACATGCCTGATTTCTTATTTAGTACTTCACTACTTATATGAAACAGTCCAACAGAGCACCATGACAACATCTGGATAACGTCTGCATCAACAGGTAGCATTATATAAAAGAACAGCAACCCAAGCCGGGTTTCCAATTCAGTTTTGTAGGAAACAGAAGCGATATTTTAAGAATTTCGACAGTTGCGAATGGTCTGTGTTTCCACTGAGTGATGTTATGCGAATAAAGCTGGGTTTTAGGCAGCGCTTTCATTTCCTCGTCATGTCATGTCATGTGACTTAAATGTGAAAAAAGTGTTTCCGTTTCAATTTTTGCTAAAAATATTGCTTTGTCGAATTGTCAACTCATGTGACTGTAAATTCCCGTGTAAAATTCACATTCCCATTACTCATTTTTAAGTTCGCAGTTTCATATGGCACATGAAGGTTAATGGAAATGGAAACACAGCTACACACACTAGTACATGAAGAGCGCTGGGTCCGGATTTCTTCCCAAGCCATGCTGTTCAATGGATAAGCGCTCTATCCTCAGCTATCCTCAGTGCAGTGCTTCATAAGTGGAGGAATAAGCTTTTCCCACCACCTCATGACCCATTCTTTCCACAATTGCCTAAAGACCTTTCACATTAGACAATATCTAGGAGTTTCCTCTGCATTTCCTTTACTTTGTTGCTGTTCGTTTTATTTCCCGGCTTTCTGAGCACATCTGTTTTGTCATATTGCCGGGATTTGGGTTTGAATTTGTCCTTTTTTGTACATACTTGCATTCCTACTTTTACAGGTTATAAATCCTTGGAGCATTGCATTGCTGTGCCTTCACTTTTCATAAGTCACAGAAGCGTCTGCCTGAAGACTACAGGAAAATACAGTCAGTGTGTGGTACTGAGATTATATTTTTTCCACCCTGAGTTTTTGAACTGAACAGGAATTGATGTTGATGTGGCATTGCAAGGCACAAATATAACATTTGCCCAAAGAACCTTTTGAAACTTGAAACAATCGCTGAGTGCTAAATCCTTTAGCTGCTAATTGAGTTTATTCTGCTTTAGATGTTTGGAGCTGCCATGTTTTTTTATTTTCCCCTGAATAAGCATGGCTCACAGTGGCAAACAACTCCCTTAGGCCTTTTCGTCTGTTCGCTAACAAGCGTGCGGACTCCGTTTAGTCACTGACCTTGCACTTTTGTCCAATCATCTTCTTTTTTTTTCTTTTTTCTTTTTAATATAAAGCCTTCAGCTCTGCACTATGTTTTACTACAGTCTAGTTGTTACAGATGTCTTGAGTTCCTTAGTGGCATATAAATGTGCTACCATTTCATTGTGCAGGAGTGAAATGACACATGATTGGCTGATTGGCTCCCCTACAGTGATCTGAAAAATCATAAGACTCAGTTCTCCTTCTGGCATTTCTCTCTAACTAGCAGTGCTATTAGGGAAAGTGTTTGGCACAGCAAGGCAGCTGACTACATTTGGGCGAACGTAGAGCGGCAAAGATGCCGTGATTAATTTTAGCACTTGACTACTTGAACAGTTTAATGACAGCTCTGAGGTGCTGTAGCTTCACCACTAAAGGCATCGACATTACCTGTGCCCTTAAGACAGGTAGGTAAGAAGGTAGGTTTTTTAAAAACCTTTGCCACTTAGGTTTTCAGTAAATTTCCTCACAGCCACACAACTTCATAAGGCTGCCTCATTAGGCATTGCTTGATCAAATTATGCTTCATGGCTTTTTGATGTCCATTATGAAAACTGGCTTTTAAGAAGAAGCCACTGCTCATGTCTCTTTATTTTGCATGCAGGCGATCCTCACTTCCTACCTGTTAAATTAATGAATAAAGCAGAACTGTTTTCTAAAGACATCTGTGTTCTTCATCTCATGTTACTTTGCAAAAGAGCTCCTAGAGGCACTTAAACCTGGACATATGATAATTTGAAACAAAATATTTCAAGCTCTGGTATACAATACAAAGCATTTTCTTTGTTTTAGCCTTGAGCTGCTTTTTAATTGCTTAGGGCAGGATCCAGTACAACGAGGACAGCTATGTTATGACTACTTTTTAAGAGATTTCTTCCTAAGTGGTCCAGTGTGAGCACATATTTAGTAGGGGTGTAACAATAGGATGGTTTTGACTGATACATCAATTTAGAATTCAGTTGACTGCAATAGCCTGAACACCCCTTCTTTCCTTTCCAAGTGCGTGCGGTGGCTTGCAGGTGCTCATAGCGCACTTCCAATTAGTTACATTCACACTCCCTTGCTTTTTCCATGCTAAATAATAAGTTTGATCCTCCATTTTTCAAACTTTGGGCTCTTAAACTTGTTAGCCAGCACCAGCAAACGCTGATTCCTCTTCTTTCTTCTTCCTGGTCTTCCTTTCTTATTCTTTGTCGTCCTTCTGGTGCTTCCTTCTGGATTTATGATGCAACTTGTAAAAACACGGAAGGCGCTCTCTAGAGGTTTGTCCATTCTGGGCTACTGTAGCGGCATAACGCGGGAGCTCCATAAAGGGTGGAGCCACACCCGGTGTAGATTTAAAGGGCTCATTCTCAGCTTACAAAAACACGACGATTCATAATTACAGGTACTTATACAGGAATGAAAGCGTACTTATGAATACTATGTTCCATTTTTGCTAATAGATCCCTCTAAATCCTACATAGTGGACCTTTAATGCCTGAGGTTCACATCCCTAATATTTCGTCAAGGTTTCAAGGTAGGCGATGTTTGTGAGTCCTGCAGGAAATTTAAAGCCACTAGTATCATGTGATTATAGTACATATTAAATATACATAAGTGCAGATTTATCCATTAGCTAGGTAGCTGGTCTTCAACACGGTGGAGTGCAGCCTAAAACAACAGTAATTACTCATGACCATTTGGTAACGTCTTTTTTTTAAATTTTTTTTTTATCCTAAATGGAGGTATATTAAACTCATCATTAAGGTCAACACTAATGCAAAACACCATCTGCTTCAGAAAACTTGGATGTGCGACACTGAAACCTGTCCCCCGTCGCCTGAGACAGGAAGAATGTCTTAGACTAGTGCCAAAAAATAAGGTGCATGGCTCCAATTTTTTTGTTTCATAAACACGGTGGAGACGCAGGTGTTGCGAGAGTGGATGCAAATAGTGTTGTCAAATGAATTGAAGTGCTAATATAATTATTGCAATGAATAACCATCAGGCAAGGAGCATTATTTGTCTCCCGTAGCAACCTCATGGCTCCTTATCTTTTCTTTAATGGGATTTAAATTCATTTTGAGGCCATTGAGCTTCATAGTATTAAACTAATAACAGAACAGGATTCATGTCGTAGCTGAACTGCGCTTTATATTCCAGTCATAAAAAATAAACAGTAAAGCATAATTGCAGCCCCATGAATCGACAGACGTTATTGTTCCAAGTGGGAGATTGTTATGGTAATTGTGAATCACGTTCAGCGTAATTGTGTTTAATTGTATTGGCACAGCAGTTTCGCAGGTGGTGAAATGGCAAGCAGGGCTATTCATAAATAAAATCCGTCTCCTGGCTCGCCTTATCTAATACCATATAAATAATGGCATGTGATCTTTAAGCCAGCGTTCTTGCAGCCCTGAACCTCTTAAACATGGTTCATGAGTTTTTCCGAGTTCATTTGCGGTCACTCATTATAGTGCCACGTTTGTAACATGGATCTTTTGTCTGTAATTAGAAACCACACTGGCTGCTTTAAAGTTCATGTCAAAGGCTAAATCTCATACTCGGTGTTTGAACGGTTGAAGGTCTGCCATTTTGGTTTGATGTGATGGCTTCACTTTGTGCGTGTGCGTGTTTGGGAGGTCCCGTCACTCATGCGGCCCATTTGCGATGGCAGTATCTGATGAAACTGACTGTAATGATGTGAAAATAGCAGCTCTCCCCAGGCCTGCTCCATGGAATCCCTCATTTTGCCGTCAGTTCTCTGAGCTTGTTTCATATTCCTCGCTTCAGATCTTCTGTTGGGATTCAGATAATACCAAGGTTGATCAGATTGGCATTAGTGCAACAGATGAAACTGCTGCTTTCTTCTGACCTTTTTTTAACATTGGAGTTGACACTATTACTTTTTTTTCCGTCAACAGGGACTTCAATAAAGGAAGTAGAGAACGAATTGTAGTTCGCTAGGTCACTGTGCACTGTTGCTTTTCTCTTTGACTTCCTGAGACATCGTAGCTCACAGCACATCACATTGTAAAAAAAAAAAAAAAAGTGCTTTTGTCTGGAAGCCTGTTCCCATGTGACTATAGGAAACAATTATCGTGTCTCCGGATCCTGGCACTGCGGCTCACTGACTAGACGCCCTGCACATGAATATGACCTCAGTGAAACTCGTTACTTGTTTTAGTCTCCAGTGCAGAGTGAAATACATTTGTCTGTACAGGAAGTATTGGAAGAATCCAGTTGGGAGATGTCTTGGGCGAATGTAACTTCAAGACACTGAGTAGAAGCTCATTGAACCTGCTACTCAATCCAGGAAGTCAGTAAAGGCTTCCTGTGCTTTTATGAAATGTCTTAAAATGTTTACAGCTTGCTATAAACATGGTTATGATTATTTGTTCATTTATGTTCAGCGACTGCTTTACTGTCTCAAGTGTTGTGGCAGAACTGAGGCAGGAAGACACCCTGGAATATTACGCTACTTCATGTACACTCATTCACGTCTAAGGGCAATTCAGAGTAGCTTACTCACCTACTAGCATGTTCTGGGAGGTGGGGGGAAATTGGAGAACCGAAAAGGAACATAGACACTGAGAGAACATTGGGAAACTCCATACAGGAGTAATCTGAGCTTGAGATCGAACCCCAGCCACAGAGTTGATAATATATCTTTAAATTAAAATGCATGAAACTATGCATACAGTTCCCATATCATGCCATTTTTGTCCCACTCTTAAGGAGTTTTCCTTTTTCCAACAACAGAGATTTTTAGAAATGGTTCCAGGTGGAACCTTCAACTTACCAAGAACAGCTGGACAGTGTAGGTTCTTTCAAGTTTTATATTGGACTAAGCTGTTTTTGCATCAGGTGAAGACACTTTCTAATTCTGATTCATCCTGTATAGTTAACTTCCTCCATTATCTCCAAACCTGAACCTTTGTGCGTGTTGGTATGTATTGAGTACCGCCAAAGTGAGAGGACGAAGACTACATGTCTCTTCCCTAATGTGTCGCTTTCCATTCATTGAAAATCTGGCCTTAACAAAAGGCTTCTTGTTGGAGATAAGGGCCAAAAGCAGGGCTCCGGGATGTGGATCTTTGGCTACTATGCCCCAAAATCCGTTACTCACCCCTAACCATGTGGGCTTTTGTGCTTCTCCAGATTGCCAACCTGCAGTACAATGCAAGCAAGGTTGCAGGTCGCATTAGAATTGCAGGCAGTGTTTTGAGGAGTGTTCCTCTCCAGAGCTTCATTTCTTTAAACTTTGAAATCAAAAGATGCCTCCATCACTCGGAGTTATTGTTCTCCTTCTATTTGAAAGCACACTGTTTCCTAGCATTCACTTTCTAGCTGGTTTATTCTTTGTGCAATTTATTTCCCCACTATGCGTGTACTTTTTTCAGGCTTTCCCCTCTCCATTTCTGGTTCTGACAGCTTTGAACTTGCACTCTAAAAGCTTTATTTCTGTGTAAATGCTTTCCGAAAATTTTACTTTATAACACCGACACAAGACGTGACATAAGAAAGCCTGTCATACTCCTGAATAACTACCATTTCTGGCCACCGTAAGCTCTTTGCTACAGCAAAGCCTTTTTTTCTACAATCCCAGTCTTTGAATGTTGCTTTTTCCAGACAAACATCGCTTAGAAATTGGCAAATGTGCCATAAACATTGCGCAATTTGAAGGTAATGAATTGTGGATAATGGCAGCATTTCTCAAACTAGCGAAAAGGTTCATTTAGCCTTAATGCTCAGAAGCAGTAAATCTGGATAAATCCTCAGCATGCTGGCAGAGCGCAGGCACTTCTGCAGACGTCTGCCTGCTCTTGCTTAAAACTATGAGCCTTAGACAGGTTATGATGCACTTTCCACTCATAAGACATGCGGTTACAGTCTTTTCAGGTGTTTTTTCCAATTATACGCAAACACAGAGGCAAATTTTTATTCACACAGACAACAATCTGTCTTTTCATTATGCAGCTCTTTGAGTGGATGAAAGAAAATGCCTGTTTTTGATTTCCATCTCCTTGTTGCTCATTCTGTCGAGTAGCGCTTGGACTACTACTTCATCAGATGCATATGGAGTAAATATCATGCTCACTGAGTTTGTTTACATGCTCAGAAGATGAGCTTTTGTTTGTTTGTAGACAGATGTGGCAGATTGAAAATTAGATTTACTATACACCGAAGCATATTTCCCAGCAGCGTGACAGTGACGTGCATTAAAACGCTCTACATTAATCAGTGTTTTGTTTCATTATAAATGGGAGGCAGGCAGTTAGGACTCATTGCTTTCGGCGCACTATTCAGCTGACACCTTACAGGCAACCTTAAATTAGATTTTGTAAAATGGGAT
The DNA here is from genome assembly GCA_030014255.1 of Parauchenoglanis ngamensis. Classification (NCBI taxonomy): domain Eukaryota; kingdom Metazoa; phylum Chordata; class Actinopteri; order Siluriformes; family Auchenoglanididae; genus Parauchenoglanis; species Parauchenoglanis ngamensis. The sequence continues at coordinate 967,878 of JAQMYM010000038.1, read as the reverse complement.
TCGGAGTTCTTTCATGGCAGGCGCGAGGTTACAATTTGGGTTGGTGACAAAGATTTAATTCTTTAAAGCGCAATCAGGAGCCGAAACGCTTGTAGCTGTTATAAAATGGTGGGCTCAGCAGCCTGAAAGTTGGACATGATGTATAATGTGATTCGGTTCTCGATCATGACTTTGCAGAGTAAGTAAGAAATGAAGTCGCTCTCTGACTGCAAATCCTGTCCCATCTTGAGGAAATTATAGGGTTTACAGCAACAGATTGGGCTCAAGTGCTCACTGATGCTTGGACATCTTTTCAGCCAAAAGCGTTCTTCTGCAAAACCCATCAGTGGAAAACTAGACAAATATTATGAAGAACTGAAAAGTGCATCTAGAGAGAGACATTTCAGGATCAGGAGACTTCCAAATACAACCAACAAAAGAGCAGGATAACACGCATATTAATTCATTTCTCCTAGCTGCTCAGTTTGTAACCCTGTGCTCTCTTAAATTTTAGATGAGTTTATTGTTAAAAAGAAAAAGAGAGAGATCTGAATAGATTACTGCATACACATAGCCTAATATTAAAAAGGTTTAAGGCCCAGAGGTTAATAATGGTGTGAAATGCTTGATGGATAATTAACTGAAACAGGGAACTTGAAAAAAACTCAATTATTTAAGCTCTTAGGGAAGTTGTTCAATCCCAGATTAAGTCGAATTTTAGACTAAATTAAGCAGTCAGAGGGGATTCTCGGATACAAATCCTTTTCAAGTCTAGAACTGGTTATAATATGCTTTCAGAAAAGCTGTGCTTAACATTTATTGCCTCTTCTATATACGGATCAGACGTTCGTTATAATGACATGCAGGCATCTCTATAGAGGCTGGAGAAAATACATATTCTTGTTTCTCATGTAAATATACACTCAAAATTTGAAACAGTAGTTTATAATGTCCAGACCAGGTACGGTATACCTTGTTAATCAGTTTAACCCGTTCCTGAATAAACTATAAGTCATAATCAGAGTTTTATTACTGTAGCTTTATTACTCAATAATTGCATGCACAATCAAATCCATTTTGACATTTTCTAAAAACGATTTTTTTTTCCAATATGATGCGCGATACCATTTTTAAAGCATAAAGCAATTGTATGCTCTCTCACTCTGAGCACCTTCTGGGTTGCTCTTCGTTTTCGTGCCCATGTATGCTTGTGTTTGTTTATGTCTAGTCTCCCTCCCATGTCTCGCCATTGGTTAGATCTGTATATTTACCTCTTTCTGTTTAACCCTGAATAGTTTGTCTTTTTATACCCTTTTTTCTCCAGTCTGTGATTGCGAAGCACACATGCTGCGTCGACACCGAGCCTCTTGTCTAGTTTTCTGATTCCTGTTCTTGACCTTGTTCTTGTCCTGGTTTTCATCCATGGTTTTCTCACCTCTAGTCGCCCGAACCTTGCCTGTTTGACCACGACCTTGCTTCACGTGTTGGATTTGTTTGCCCGATTGTTCTAATAAACTCTCTAATTACTGCACTTCCATCCATCTTATTTACCCCACAATCCTCAACCTTGGCATCGTTTTTTTTGTTTTGATTTGTTTTTTATTTTTTTAATATGATGAAACCTTGGGATTGGGATTACAATGTAATGGTAATAAAAAGCATAATAATGGTTTTCATAAGCCCAGTTGTAGCATGGGAGTGGTATAGAGGTGATTTTAAATCGGAAATATTTTGAATACAACAGTCTTAAGATGTATTTAAATGTTTTCCCCCATAAGGCCCACTTCCTGGAAAAAAATCAAGTCACGTCGTCCCATTATTGCTTATTGTTAACTGGTTAACTAAATAAAATCAAACAGAGCCGCATGAAAATGAACGGATCTGTTCTAACTGTGATGAAGGAGCAGGAAACAAACCACGGCTTTAATCACATAAAAACACTATTACCATTACAATTAATTGTTATCCCTCCAAGCCTATGGCTAATGAGTTCATTCAGCTACTGGACTCCTTTAATTTGACTCAACATGTAATGGGCCCTACTCATGAACATGGTTATACCTTTGATCTTGTGCTATTATCAGGCTTTTGCATTGATAGCTTTGGTTTTTAACAGCCTATTATTTCAGATCACAAACCAATTATTTTTTCAAATCAACCTCAGGCCATCCTTTTCACAGCATTCACTCTTCTACAAGCTGGCTAGTTTAAAGATGCCTATGTTATCTCATAGCTCTTTGAGGAACTTTATTTTTTTTAAACCCTACCTCCTCAGCCATCCTGAGTCTCAGCCGTGGCTAAATAACACTGAACAGGCTTTAAAGCGGGATTGTAGAAAATCTGAACGAAAATGGAAAAAACACAAGCTGCAAATATCTTATCATATTTTGAAAATTTCACTTTTGAATCTGTTGAATCATGTGAGAATTTTTGCAGTTATTTTATTGTATAAGATGGAAAGCATCAGGTCTTATTTTGCCAGCCTTGCTATGGCCTTCTCTTACCGTCAGGCATGCACAGACACTTTTCATTTGAATTATTTTAAACCCGTAATGCCCTCCGGCCTAACAGATATAATCTCTCGCAGGAAACCTACTACATAAACCCTTGAGGTAATCCCTTCAAAACTTTTTAAAGAAACACTTGACGTCCTGCAGGATTGCATTTTATCTATTATTAATTCCTCTCCGGTTACTAGTACGGTTCTTTCGTGCTATTGTTCAACCCCTTTATAAAAGAATAAAAACTTGATCCCAGGTGATGCAGCAACTTCTGACCTTTTTTTTTTTTTTTTTTTTTTTTTATAACTTTTCTTCCTCGCTAAAGTCTTGGAAAAAGTTGTCTACTCCCAGATTGTGGAATTTCTGAATACAGATAATGTATCTGCAGTCTTTCAGGCAGGTGTTGGGGCATTTCACAGCATTGAATCTGCCCATTTGAAGGTAAAATATGATTTGCAGATTCTGGTAATCACGCCTTTTTTGCGCGCCTGAAACTTTGTGTCGGTATTGTGTTGTGTTGGTATTAAGGTGAAGCATTAAATTGCTTTCTTTCGTACCTCATAAAATGAGCTTTTTCAGTTAATATTAGTGAATTCTTTCTACATATGGACTCCCTTTGTGAGATATCATTCAGTTAGCCCTTGAGCAAGGGGTGCTTTGTCGTACATGACCCTGCACTCTGACCCCAGCTGGGATATGCGAAGAAAAGAATTTCACTGTGCTGTAGTGTACTGTATATGTGACAAATAAAGACTTTTTCTTCTTCGAAAGAATAACAATGGTTTTCATTGTTAGGCTGATGACAGATATATTTGCCCTTGCAGCCTGATGATCCTTACACGGGCTTCACGATTGCCTGGGCGATAGCAAAAGCTGGATGTTTAAAAACGTCTTACAACATAATTGACAGCAAATCATTTGATTTCGTTCTCCTGTACTGACTCAAAGCATTATGGGCTTTCTGTTTCCATGTATTAGGCCTTATGCCAAAAAGCTCTGACTCTGATTTTAAATATGATAAACAAATGACGGCTGTTTTTTAAGGGTAGTTTTTTCCAACTTGAAAAATGAAGCCATTCTCAGGACAGACAACACTTTGTTGATGCTGTTATTTCATCTACTTTGCGGGCTAGTTCCTTTTGATATTGCCAATTTGCCCGGATCATACTACGTCAAGATCGCTGAGGTTCTCTGACCAGCTTCTTTTATCCACTCCAAGGTCACGGTTGAAAACAAAAGGTGACCGTGCATCCGCAGCGGCTGCACCGAAGCTCTGGAATAGCTTACCAACCCAAATTACGCCTTTAAATCTTCACCTAAAGCTCATCTGTTTTCATTAGCATTTGAGGAGACTTTAAATGTATTATGGAGCACGTTGTGTGTGTGCGCGCTGTATGTTGATGTTATGCCTTTTAATGTGTTTTTATGTTTATTTTATGTTGGTTTTATGCCTTTTATTGTGCTGCATGTTGGTTTTATGCCTTTCATCATATTGTGATTCAGTGATCTATGTAAAGTATTTCGGTCCGACAGGGCTGTTGTTAAAGTGCTATATAAACTTGACTTGATTTTTGTAATAAACTCTCAAATTACTGCACTTGCATCTAACTTATTTACCCCACAAACCTTGACAGTGATTTTTTTTTTTTTATGTGATGAAAGACTGGAGTCACTATTTTTAATGGAGTAATAAAAACTAAAATAATGGTTTATATAGCATGGGAGTGGGTTTAAATCGTATATATTTCTAATAAAAACAGCATTAATGTTACTGTTTTATGAGTGTGAACACCGTATATCAGATATGTTCAAATGTTTTCCCTCATAAAAAAAATCAAGCCATGTCGTACTACTATCGCCTATTATTAAGTGAGTAACAAAATAAAATCAAATTTGAAAATCTGGTTGAGGAGTAAACAAATAGCGGCCTTAATCGCATCATATCACATAAAATCGTCATGACAATTTCAATTAATTTTAAAGAGTTAGACTTGGCAGCGTTTGGATTCCTGGGTCGTACATTAAAAACTGAAGGGTATACAAATATGTTCCTTTTCAGATCCCATCACCCCAGTGACATGTGTTCTTACCCTACAAGGTACAGTCTGTTCCTGTTTTTTTTTGAGAATTTCGAATATCTGGAAGTGAGAAAGTAGTGCTGCCTAAATGCTCAGCTTTGTTAACTTTGTAGCAAATGGTTTTCAGGTATTGTGCTCCTGACTGCCACAGGGCCGTGAACGCTCGCTCTCTCAGCACAGAGTCGGAAATTAGCCTGCTGTGAAAGGCGTATCCTGCTCACCTTGGCGGACCTTTCTTTTCACATCTCTGGCATGTCGGCGTATTCTAACTCGGAGCGAGAACCATTAAGGAATAAAAGTGTTTCTTTAACTAAAAAAAATCCTTCCAGTCACGGCTGACAGCGACTGAGACACCTCTGTGTGTGTGTGTGTGTGTGTGTGTGTTTGTGTGTGTGTGTGTGTGTGTCAGTGTGTGTACACAGCAGAATGAGGTAACGGAATTCTCAGTTCAAAGAGGGTGCAGTCATCCTAATAGAGGATCGGATATATAGAACGCAGGGTCTTACATAGGAGGGTTTTGTGTGTGTGTGTGTGTGTGTGTGTGTGATGGATGAGCTGCTTCAGAGAGCACATCAAGAAAGATGAATTGATCCGAGATAAGTCTCGTCATAAAGAGCATATGATTGAGCAGTGGCTCTTTGTGTGCTAGTTCATGAATCATGTCTCAGGCAGATTCTCGCAGTTCGCAAACAAAATAATATGAAATTTAACCAATGGCCATGGAGAATATGTTTTTTGATATATACAGTGCATTCGTGGTCACCTGATATGGATTTTCAGCAGCTGATTCTGATATTTACTAAGCAGAGACGCTGATTCCAAGGCCCCTGAGAAATTACAGGGCAAAATAGTAACAAACGAACAACTTCTGAACATTTCTTCTACACTAAACATCCCCTGTGCACCAGCAACCCTTGATCTATGGTGAGTCTGCAGTATGTGTTATTGAAGTATGTGGCATGCAGTTTGCAAATCATTATGTTTTTGTTTGCAATTTTAGCTTAGAATTATTATTATGTTTTCTCATTAAAGAACAACAAAAAAAAAAATCAAACCATTTATATAGAGGCTAAAACACTGCTTATCTTATAAATGGTGGTTAATATGAGTAACTTCATTAAATTCAATGAATTAAGACCATGAGAGCTAGAAATTCAGCCTTATTATTTGTTTCCTGGAAACTCCAGTGCCAGTGGTTTCCCTGAGTTTTGTTTGAAGGCGGTATGTGATTGCCGGGGTGGACAAAATCAGTATAAATGAATCATGATTCCTCTGGTTCTGTCTTAGAAGTCTTGAACACACAAAAACGGCATCATTCAGGAAAGAGGCACTAAAGCAATCGTAGGGATGAACCAACTGTAGTGTAAAAGGTTTAACTGAACACAACAACAACAACAAGAGATCTTATGAAGGGGTTGGAGGCATCAGGTACCAACAGCAACAGCAAGGTTACTTTAAATATGTATCATCCCGACAATTAGATTATCTCAATCCCAAATATGTTAATTAATAATCAAATTCACCAATATGTGAATGATGACCGCATTTTCACCTCTGAAGTCTAGAAGACTATAAGATTAGCTATGGTTTCACTTCAGACCACATTGAGACTCGTGAAGCGCTATAATATGTGCACATGTGCATGGTAGTGCATCATTCTTTTCTTTTAAAATGTATTTTATTCCTGCAACTACATATTATTTTGATATTCAATTAATCTGCTGATTATTATTGGGTTTTTTTATTAATCAATTAATTGTTTGTTTTTTTATATTAAATACAGACGATATTTCTTTAAAATATTAATTTGCAGCATTTTAATCAGCACTACTACAGAACTTTTCTTAACTAGGCTTAATTATATAATGGTTCAGTAATTACAATACATCAGTGACATTTATCAGATAATCTGTCACAGCGTGAGAATATTAGCAAGTACTGATTTCGACCAAATGAGACAAGGTGATCTTTTACTGCTTATCACTTTTCTTTTTTTTTTTTATCACCTAACGCACCTTTTTGCAGCTGTGTGTCTGTATTTCAAGCCATGATTTGTTCAAGTTGGAAATGAAGATAAAATAAATATCAGCTGCTTGTTTCGCTCGCTGACACTCTCCGATGCTAAGTTCAGTTTGCTTGCTGTGTGTAGCGTGCTAAAACATGTATAGTACTGTTGTTTCTGCTCTGCCATTTCAGTCAAGTAACGAACAGCATGTGCTTCATAACGCAGTTCAACGAATAATGAAATAAGATTATTTTTATTATTGATTCAATAAAGATCATATTTTAATATTGTAATCCTGCTAAATAAGCCCAATTTTTAGTAAATTTATCAGTAATCTGTTTCCCCCTGTAACTTCAACGGAATCCAGCTGCCTGTTTTTTGTATCCTAATTACGTAGGGTTAAGGTTACCAAGTACGTACAGCCACCTTGAAGAGTCCTTTGTTGCCATGGCAACATCATAACACACCATCAGCTGTGATTTTATTGATTTATCCTCTACAAAAACTCATCATTATAGTGTCTATATAGTGTATATATCTATAGCAATATACTACAAAAAAGGATTTTCATATTCTGCAGCAATCATTTGTCCTCAAATACAAAACCAAGTTGTTATTATTTTATTTCATCGTTGAAAGTTAAGGGTCCAGGGTGGCACGGTGGTGCTGTGGTTAGCACTGTCGCCTCACAGCAAGAAGGTCCTGGGTTCGATCCCCGGTTGCCTTTCTGTGTTGAGTTTACATGTTCTCCCCGTGCATGCGTGGGTTTCCTCTGGGTGCTCCGGTTTCCTCCCACAGTCCAAAGACATGCAGATTAG
>JAQMYM010000038.1:934609-958921 GCA_030014255.1 Parauchenoglanis ngamensis | reverse complement strand
TGGCGACCTGCCCAGGGTGTACCCCGCCTCTCGCCCGAAGATGCTGGGATTGGCTCCAGCTTCCCCGCCACCCAGACAGATAAAGCGCTATAGATAATGGATGGATGGATGAAGTTAAGGGTCCTTACCTGAAATAGACAAAAACTTGTAATTTTCCTGACACAAAAAGTTAAAACAGTATAACCTTCTCCTCCGAACATCACCTGAGAAAGTTTCACTCCCAGTATTTTCTCCATTTTTCTGGTACAAAATATTTCCTCAGTATATCTGAATAGTTTTGAACATACGGGAGAAGCACCAATTCTGAATTTGGACAAATGGACAGGAATTATGTGATGGAAGGAGTAAAGTTAGCTAAAGATTCTTGATATAGAAATGGAACAAAAACGTCAGCACCTTGCATAATTAGTCACCCTTCTTATACCTTTCCATATTGTTTCACGTTGCAAGCTGGAAGTGAAACAGCTTTAACTGAGATTAGATTGAGATATACAGTACTGCACAAAAGTCTTGAGGCACCCTATTTTAATAAAAATTTTGTAATACATATGTATTTTGTTATTTCTGTGACCATTGTGAGTTTTTCTTTTATTGCCTGAAGGGTACCAACAATTTTGTCCACGTGTGTATGTATTTTGTGAATTCTACATAATTGAATCAGTACAAAAACATTTTAGATTTCTTAACCTTACTTTTCCAAAAAATAATTTGCATTTGAAAAACATTTGTATGTCAGTAAAGAAAGCAAAATGTTACGTAAGAGACCACTTTTCAGCCTTTTCAAAAAAAAAAAAAAAATGTAAAATGATTTAATGGTATTATTTTTGAAGTCATCATATAAATAAAAAAAATAAAAATAAATAGGGTGGCTCAAGACTTTTGCACAGTACTGTATCTCATTTATACCTGGGCAACTGTTATACAATCTACTATCTACTATACTATGGGCAACAATAATTATACTATCATAACTTTTATTTGTTTTGTAAATAATTGTTCAAACTATATTGATTTTTTGAGCTTTTTGCATTATGAGCTACGGTTTGTTCTGTACGTATAATCTCAATGAAGTCCATTTCATTCCAGGTGGTGACACAAAGTGTAGAAAAGTCTAGTGGGGTGAATCCTAATACAAAACACTCTCTGTTCACTGAATTTTGAGTTTAATTTCCATTTCCTATCTATTTAGCCCGTCCTTGCGACAACAATGCAAAAAAAAAAAAAAAGTAGGATTAAAAAGTTATCTATATAAAAAGAAAATAAATAAAACCCGGATTGTTATCACTCTGAGAGGAAGCAAAACATCCGAACGGCGTGTACAAAACGCTTTAAAGATGTCGTGCTGTAAGTGTGATAAGGCTCGCCAAAGTGTTCTGATATGAGGAAATGACTCCGCTTACTGTTGTGGAGTTCTTTGGCGTTATCTCTTACAAAATACACTTCAAAGAGCTTCACTGCGAACCATAGGAAGGCGAAATAAATACGTGTGTTTAGCAAAAGCGCCGTTAAATGTTGAAAGGGTTCGAGAAATAGCGCAGAAGATAAAGTGATCAAAATCTAAACAAACACTAATAAAAAACTTAAGATGGATTGTACGATTTCTGCTGCTTTTTTTAAATAGTAAATGTGACAAATATACGAAACACGATATTTGGAGCATAAAATCTAAAGGCCACGTTATCACTTCCTTAGCAAGCCGGTACTTAATGATCCTAAAGCCAAAAATATATAAATCTACTAAACTGTTTAAAGATTTAAACGCTTAAGATTTAAAAAAAAAGCTTTAAAGAAGGCTCCATTTGTGAAGTGAATGTTAAAGGAGGCTCAGACAATCGGGTCTCAATTGGAAGTCACTCAGAATAAAAGCATCTGCCAGTAAGTAAATGTAAAATATAAATGCTGCATTTGTACAGGATTGTTCCCTTTTTTGCCATAATCTTCTAGACAGTGCATCATAACTACTTACGAGCTATTTCTGTTTTTAGAAGTAGACTATTATTTTTTTTCTTATTGTTAGCTACACATTCCCTGCCAGTCAAAAGTTTTGGTCGCTGTCAGATCCTAATACGACTCTAAATCAGTACTTTATTAAAGGCAGACGCACTTGGACGGCAAAGCTGTGGAGTATAAAGACTCATAGCCGGAGTTAGCATTAACTGTAAATCATAAATAGATTGATAGCAATTTTAGCCTTTTCTGATTAGATTAGATTTCAATTGTTGAAATAAATTCCTTGGTTAGATGTTAGAGCATTTAAGAATAACCAAAATGCCTTAATATAGTGTGTTTGCCTGGCATTGGAAATTTTAAAAGCATCAGTCGATGTGCGATGTGTCTTTGTCACATTTATCCAGTTAAGAAGTCAATGTGTGATTGCTAGAATATTTCCTTTCTCTTCAGATAAAATCTGCACCTTGATCTCAATTCAGTAGGCTTGTCGAAGCAATTTGTCGCAGCTCATGTCTTGTTGAATGCACATTTCAACAGACTGTGCTTATCTTTTTGATATACTTAAGTGCTATAATGATTATGTTCATCTGCAACAGATGTGTGTCCACAGCTTGCTCGCGTATGTTTCATTTGGATTCATAACGAACGCGTGGGACATTCGGAAAGCTTGCAGTCGGCTCTGGGCCTCGCTCTGCTTTCTGACATTTGGGACGAGTTGGAAAATCATCAGATGAATTCTGCCGAACAGAGGAAGAAACAGGCTCAAAATTGGGGTTTTCTTCCTATAAAATACTTTTTAAAATACTCAATGACAAACTGAAAAAAAATCATCAGTACGTTTCACCTTGTCCTTGGTTATCTTCCTACGGAGATCATGCTGAGTAACTCTATGTTTGCACTAGTGATCGACACAGCAATAGGTGACCGTTCATTTTCGGTGTGTGTGTGTGTGTGTGTGTGTGTAACCCGTAGCTGCCATTTCAAGGACAATCAACAAAGCAACACGTGACCCATGAATTGAGATTTTCTCAGCTTGGCTATGACACAGTAAAGTGCCAAATCAAAAGAATTGGCTTGAACGATTCCTCACACCAGTCCTACAGTGTGGTACAAGATTTTGGAGTTCACGTCTCACTCAACTCTGGTTCCCACTTGCAATTAGTTTAACAGTGGGGGGAAAAAAGCATAACCATGGTTTATCTATTCCTTTCATATACAACCGGTCAATAAAAGTTCACAACGACATTACGAAGTAAAACAGAGCTCGGAAAGAACGAGCGGAGATCGTCGATGCTGCTGGAGCGTGAATGTTGCGAGTACAGTTAGCATTGCTTTGCTAATCTGCCTGTGGAGCTAGGACAAAACCAAGTTTCACAGTGATTAGTGCATTATTTAATTATTTTCTGTTTGAAAATAACTTTAGAAACAATGCACAGTAGCCCCATCCTGGAGAGTGGACGGTGACAGTCGGACAAACTACAAGTCACACGAGCGGCATGTCGCTTGCTAGTGTAACCAATGTGGTGGTAAATACAGTTTAAAACAGTTTGTCATTTGGCTGGTGATATTAGAACGTATGGGTAATATTATGGCAACAGATTGTTTGAGTGGGCAATCGCTAAAGAATATTAAATCATAAAGTATGTGAGAACAGAGGAAGAGAGTGAAAAAGGGAAACTCTTGAAGTGGATCGTGGGGAAGACTGGCCTTTCCTGCTGTAGGAAATGAGGGGAGGGGTTCTTTCACTGTACTAGAGAGAGAGAGAGAGCGAGAGAGAGAGGGGGAGGCACCACTTAAAGGGTTTCAGGAGATTTGATCATGTGCCTTCCTGTTTCTCTGGGAAACAGTGGTATGTGTGACTCCACACCCTGAAGCATAATGGTGTGATAGCGGCTCTGAGACTCGCTCACCTCATCTCTCTTTTCTCACGTCCCCTTGTTCCCTGTCCTCCTGCCTTTCTTCCTGCCTGTGTCCTGTGTGTTCAGAAAGCTATTACTCTGTTCGCCAACCTTTGCTCTCTCCCTCTCTTGATTCCTCCCTCTCTGTCTGTCAGCGTGTAGAGAGCTGCTCACAGAGTTCAAGGACAGGAAGCCCAATGTGCTGGTGCAGGTGGCTGTGCTGGATGCTCACGAGCAAGGAATCATCACCTACGCCTGCACCGAGGTGGTGGAGGTAAGACCGCACGCACACACACACACACACACACACTCTGTACTGATTAGCCAGACACAGATTGAAAAAAATGTGTGTGAGTTTGTAAGTATGTTTTTTGTGGGAAGGAAGCCATGATTTTGTTTTTTCAGGCCCTGTATCCTTAGGATTTCAGGTTTAATTGATAAGAGTGCTAAGTTTAAACTTAATATGCTTTACAGTGTTGTGATGCACCTCAGTGCTGCAGCACAACCTTCTCCTTCCGAATCCCACCTCCTGCTACACTATACACAATAACCCGACAGTAGAACGTTTTCGTTTTTAGGTAGGCTAAGGAGAGTGCACAGATGATATATGGTCTTTTCAGAATCGAGACTATAAGAGTATATGGAAACACTGACGAAACAGAGCAAAATAAAGCACAGAGAAAAGCCGTTATAAAACGCTCCTGCTTACAGACGCTAGTCAGATTCAAATAATGTTTTTATTTATCACAGTGTCCCATTTGGGACGGTGCAGCGATTAGCACGGTCACCGCACAGCAATAAGGTGTGTGTGTGTGTGTTGGAACCTGGGCGATTGGCACTTGCTGTATGAGGATACACCTGTTCCTTCAGGTGCTCTGGTTTACTCCCACAGTCAGAGTACATGCAGATAAGGCGAACTGGCTACTCTAAATTGCCCGTGTGTGTGTATGGTTGTTCAGCTCATAGCTAAAATAGGACTTGGTAACCTTTTGTCAAAGCCTTTTTGGCACTGCTGTGCTAAGAATGAACCACCACCACCAAAAAAAAGAAAAAATCCAGTTACAGGTGGTCCTTTTCCAGAGATGGACAAAGATGGGCTGCAGTCATTAAACACATACCACACAATGAATATAACACTTGGGAGCACGCTGTTATAGGAAAGTAATCAGTGAAGGGCTGTTTTTTTTAACACCTAACACTCCTGTAGCAGCAAATATTTCCTTTTGGAACACTGAAATGTGGTACGTCTTCATTTGATTTATTAATGCCATTTTATCCATTCAGTTATTTTTTAATCTTGTGGATTATCTGAAAGGAAGAAAAAAAACAAAAACAAGTAAGTTCCTGTTATCGATCATGCTTTACCTCTGACTTTTACAAAGCACTGACACTGGAGACTCCTTCCAAAAAAAACGTTACTTACAGAAACCTTGCCACAGTTAAATAACAGGATATAACAAATATGTTTGTTGTTGAATTTCAATTACGTGGCAGCCAAGTAAGTTGTAAGATATGAGAACATGTTAGAGCTATAAACCTGGGATTTGCCTTACAGCCGGCAGTACCGTCAGAGCTGCTGTTACAGAAAATGAATCCACACCTTCTGCCTAGTCGGAATCGATGCGTTCAACAGCACTGTGGTATAAAGACAAATGTAACAGCTCAGGACTCTCTGCTCAGCCATATTTCTTGGCAACAGCTGGCCATGCCCTTTGCCCTGTTAGGAAACACCGGTACACACACACACATTCATAGAAGTATCCCACACCCCCATCCCTCCTCATTCTGATTTTCTCCCTCCCTTCGTCCCTCCTTTCTCTTTTTTCCACTCTTCCACCACATGGGCTGTCTGTCCCTCATGAGTGCACAAAGAAAACTCTATTCCCCTCTAAATGAGATTTGCCAGAGGAAAGAGAGAGAGAGACCGAGAGAGTGAGAGTGTTACTCGTAGGTCTACTCAGACTGCAGCTAAGCTGTGCGTGCGTGTGTGTGTGTGCAGTGGAAACTCATGATAAATGCTAATGCTAAATTGGGCATCCACTAAGCATACTGCAGCTATAAAGCATTGATTGGCTCTGTTATCCTTTCACAGCGTGTTAGCTTTTTAACGCACCATATGGAGAGAGTTTAAGGGCACGCTGGACTCTGGACTGAGTGGCCAATGGACATGGCCTTATGTTTTGGAAGGCCTAAGAGGAGGGTAGGTGAACTTAACTTGCTTGAATCGATCGATTTGCTCTTTAAAGTTAATCTACCAGGTTTTACCTTTCACTGAGTAAATGGTTTTATTTGCAAATGTTTTCCATTCAATAACTTGCCCTGTAATGGGCTTTCTTGTCGAGGATCCTAAACTTTTTCATCCTCCCCTGCACTTCTCGTCATGACTTATCGTGCTTTATAATCTCCGCATCCTCAACATCTCAAACTCTATCCTCGTGTTAATATAAATAGGCCAGGATCTAAGAATAGCACTAAACTTAAACGTTTTGGCTCTGAATCACTCAAACGTCTCACCATCACACTGATTCAACAATAAAGACTGTCGTTCACATTTCACATTATTTCATTCCTTTACTAATGTTTGACAATCCTTTGACAAAATTAAAACTTATTCTTTAACAGTATGATTATATTTGAAGACTTTTTCATTAAAGAATGAAGCGAGACTCTTTCGGAGGTTAATTGTATATAATAGATGTTTTTGAATCAAGAGAAACCGAGTGCACGGGAGGCTGAATTAATGCTCGGCTTGAACTTTAATAGCTTTAAAATCCAGTTATGGAAGGTGAATGGGTTACTTGTGGGTTTTTTTTTTTAGTTTGACTCAAAGAGACATGAGAGTTGCAGATTTCTACATTCGCCACTGGCTTTCCCTAACGTTATCGTTCAGTATGGAATGTGGCCGCAGCTGCTGTCTAACTTATAGGCTTAAAGCCCATGCACTCAGTGTGTCTCTGTGTGTGTCTCTGTGTGTGTGAGGGATCATTGCCATTTGTTGGGTTTCCCACCGGGGGTATGGTCTTGGCAGCTGGGTCTTGTTTTTGAACCTTCGCTACACTGAGTAGCTGATGACAGTCTCACGTTCCTCATCACACTTTCTTTAGCTCACAAGCATCATTCATGCTTCATCAGAAAGGCCAGAAGGAACGAGCTTTTAGAACTTCTGACGGATTAGAATTGGCAGAGCAGTCAGAGGCTCTTCGTTATTTACAGGATGTTTATCAAACCTTAGGTAAGAAAGAGTAATAAGAGGTGATAATGCTCATTTTGTTGATGTCTCGCCAAATAAAATGGTGGCAAGCTTCAAATCAGACAAAGATGTGAGGAATCTGATGTGTGGACCGTTTGAACTTGATTATGACACTGCAACATCTTCAGATAATGATGTTTTTGTGATTTTAATGTAAAAATTTTAAAACACCTTTTACCTATATCTCAAGTTTTCCTAGCAGTCCTACTCACCAGTTGCTGTAGAGGCTAGTGATCTGTTCGGAGATTCGTGCTATGAAGAGGGATTTTCCAAAATGTCTCGTCACTGCCCACCCGACCCCATCCCCCCAGACATATAGGGCACAAATGGTCATAAATTCATAGATAAAAATGCAACAAATCCAGTTCGATAGTAATTAATATATTAGATAGATAGATGGATGGATGGATGGCTGGATTGATCTAGTTAATAAGTAAGATATCAAATAATAAAAACAAAGTTAATAAATATGTTAGTTTGTAACTAATTGGTTATGTAAGCAAATAAGTTAATACAAAAAGAAGGCAGGAAATAAATATATAAAGAAGTAGGTTAGAAGGAAGGAAATAAGAACAAAGAAGAAAGGAAGGAGGTAAAAGTACATAAGTAGTTAATTTAGTTAATAGCAAGATATTTAATAAATCAGCAATGAAGGAAACATAAAATAAATAAAGAGGGAACGAAGGATTGAAGTAAGAAAACAAGTAAATACATAATTAAATTTGTCAATAAATAAGCAAGGAAAGAAAGGAAAGAAGGAAGAAAAAGAAGTAAGGAAGGAAATAATAAGGAACAGAAGGAAGGAAATAAAGTATGAAGGAAGAGAATAAGGAAAATATGTAAGCAAGATCCACCTCTACAGAGCCGCCATGCTGTGCCGCTACAGTAGCTCAGAACGGACAAACCTCTAGAGAGCGCATTTTGCATTTTTAACAAGTGAATCTGGAAGGAAGCACTGGAAGGACAAGAAAGAAGAAGGAAGCAAGACAAAGAAGATGAGAAGAATCAGTATTCAGTGTAGGCTGTTTGAGACCCCAAATTTTGCAAAATGGAGCATCATGCTTATTATTTAGCATAGAAAAATCAAGGGAGTGTGAATGTAAGTACTGGAAGTACACTACAGGCACCTGACGGCCACCGTACATTTTAATACATGTTTGGAAAGGGAGGGGTAAGAGAGGGGCATTCAGTTGGTTGAATCCTACATAGTGGACCTTTAAGTCAGTTAGTATGGATGGGAATAAAGTATGAAAGAAATTTACCATCGTGCGGCACAACTCCGTCATGTACACACACAGCAGCCTGGGTTTATGTGCTTCTTAGCCATTGAACAATTGCCAGTTAGTTATCAGCAAACTTTTGTGGCAGGCTGTGCTAATTGAGCTGTGTGCTCAGGCAGTCAGAACAAACTGAGTGCTCAGTGCTGAGTGTGCTGAGACACTTGTCAATGCTGCATGGCTGCATGACAGCACACGTCACACACATCTGTTCTACCAGACTGATGGGAGAAACGTAAAACCCAGGAGAAATTCGAAAACGTTTGCAAGAATTGAGAATTTGCATACATCGAATAAAATGCTAATACACTGTATATTCAAGTTCAAGAGGCTTTTATTGTCATTTCGACCATATACAGATGATACAGTACACAGTGAAATTAGACACCGTTCCTCCACGACCAAGGTGCTACATATAGGACAAGACAGAAGTACAAAAGTGCACGTGTGCAACAGAAGACAACATAAAGTGCACGTGTGCAACACTGCAGACAGAGCAAACATCACAGGAGATCAGCGGACAGTGCAGCGCTAATCCAAGTCGAGGTAGTAGAATGTATACATTTGTTTGTGTGTGTGTGTCAGGCTAGTTCCTGAGTGTACAGGGGTCTGATGTACCTCTTGCCAGATGGTAAAGAGTTTATTAAATGAGACTAGAGAAAGCTAGTTTAACTCGACCAGGTAGTTGTTCTCACCATGGCAACCATAACAACACAGTGCAACTTGAAAAGCATCTGATATGATTTACATATATTTATATTGTTCCAGTTTTACCAATTCCCACCCAATATCTAGTTCTTTAAGACGCATAAAGCCACATCTTTTTCGATACCACAGAACAGCTTGGAGGGCAGCAACAAATTGCCGCTGAGCTCGCAGACACCCACGACCGGGTAGAAAGTAAAGCCTTCTTTCCCATCCTGAGAGCACGGCCAGTTCAATTCTCTTGGACTGCAGTCACGTTCATGAATGCCTTTGGCATCATTCGAATACGCAACATTAAACCTGAAGCATTATGCTGCTCAGGAGCCTTGGACAGATCGCTTTTAATGGATATCCGTCTCCAGTTTTCACAGTCTCAACTGTCCACTCTGCAAATTGTATTTGAAACGTGAATACTCGGCAATCCTTACACACAAGATGGGATTAAAGATAAAGCGAAAGGCAGGATGTGTCAGGAAAATAATAGACAGTGAACCTGTCCTGATCAAATCCAACACATTATAGTAAGCAGTTCCTCTAATTAGCTCCTTTGTAATGAAAATTAGTTCTCGGTGTACTTTTATTGGTTGTATTGTGTAGCGCAATTGAAAGACTGTGTCTTTTTCTAAGCACAGACTCTGACACACTTAATCAGCCATTTAGTGTGACACGCAGGCGTTACATACGTGCACATATACGGTGGCATTGATATTTGTGTCAGTCACAAGAGATTCTAGCCGTGATGGAAATGAAGAGTGCACGCTTGACAAACTCCAGGCTTCTGAGAAGTGAGGAAGGAAATCGTTTACAACCTTCGTCTTCTTCTCTGAAGGTGGATAATAGGCCTGCTTCGGATTTTTTTCGGTTTACAATCTAATTTATAGTCATATTAAAGTTAAAACCATAAACACCAGTTTAACAAGCTGACATAAAAAGTGCTAGCTTAAAGGATATTACATTTGTCTTCAGGCTGTTTCTTCACAAGGGGAAATAGTAGATAGAAATAGAAAACTCATATACTGAATTGCCAGTTTATTAGGCACAGCAATCTACTACCCAATAAACTGGCAGTTCAGAGTTATACAGCTTTTTCCCCTCATCTGCATGGAGTTTAAAGCCAGGAACTACAGACAGATGCTCTTAATGGATGTTTGGTTGTACTCCTTAAAGTTCCTAAAGTAAAACACAAGCAGAACCGTTTCTGGAAAGCCAATAACTATCCAATGAACCCTTAAAGAATGACCTGTCAATGACCTTTTTTTTGTTCAAACTTTTGAATATAATTTGATTTGCCATCATTTTACTAGAATAATTCCTAAAGAGACCGACATTTATCATGTTATTTCCGGAGCTTCCAATATTTTTCATCAGATTCTATTTTTTTTTTTGCATCCAAGGACCCTTTACAGCATAGAAACTGATTTCACAGACCTCAGAGTATTAGGCATAGCTTTCTTTCTAAACCTTTCACTGATAATCCAAAAGCAATTTCACTGTGTTTGAAGTATTAGAAGTGTTGCACTCTATTTTGCCCAACAGAAAAGTATTTACCCTAGCGGTGGAAGATCATGAGTTCGAATCCTGGCGAGCCAAGGTCGCAAAATTGGCTGTAATTTCTGGATGGGAGGGGCATACTCTCTCTCCCCTGTCAATCATAGGGGTCTTAGAGCTTATGTACGTTACCAAGGCTGAAGTGGATGAACTCAAGTGGTCTGCTGACTAAACTGTGTGAACCATGGCTCGAAAAAAAAATAATCCTAAAGATAGACTGTGATTAAATAACCTCTTTTCTACTTCCTCATACTATTAAGCTACTGCACATGTTTTCTGAGAATTTGTTAGAATGTGAAAACCAAATGTGTCCTTCCTTCTCCAATTCTCTGCCTTTGTGATAGTTTAACCCTCATTAACGTTCTGTCTTTTTTGTCTTCCCAGCCCCCGAACCTTCAGTGCCATTTTCAGAGTATTCACTGCCAGTGTTTGAAATAAAGCACACGGCAGTAAAAATGGGCAAACCATAAAACTTTAAATAATAATAAGACAAATGAATGAAAATTCAGTCTCAGCTTATTTATAGGACAAGAGGACATGGGTGAATTACAGGTTGAATAGATGTGTGGTAATAAGTTAGTGAACTGAAAGACAAGAAGTAGGCTGAGAGAGAGAGAGAGAGAGAGAGAGAGTGAGAGTGAGAGTTAAACAGCTAATATTTGTCTCACCTCAAAAGAAATGTGTAAGCAGTGTGGTGTTCTGGTGGTGACTCAAGAATAAATGATGTTCTGTGTGGAAGCGGCGTTGAAAGTTGAGTGTGTGTGTGTGTGTGTGTGTGTGTGTGTGTGTAGACATTTACCCAGCAGAGCAATTATACAAACCAAACAGCCTTGTTAAAATGGAAAAAGTAAGTAGAGTATGGCAATGGCATGAACAGAAGTCACATTTATGTACATTTATAGCAATCAGTGTGTGTGTGTGTGTGTGTGTGCGTGCGTGCAGAAAGAGAAGTATTTAGCCCTCTTAATCTGCTGGACTTTAGGGAAAATCCCATTCTAAAAATGTCTCTGTATTTCAGGAGATGAGCCATGGGATTTGACGTCAGCCCCTCACCACTTTGCAAAAAAAAAAAAAAAGTAGATACTCCGTGTGTATACATACACGTGTGTATGTTTTCCTGTCTGTGGATTGTGTGTTTAGAGTCTGAGGATGTGCATAAATGAGTATGCATAAATATGAATGTGTGTGTCTAGAACAAGTTGGACGCTTTGGGACATCTCTAAGTTGTTCCTCCTCCCATGTGCTTTCCTACCAACCACACACACACACACAAGCACACACACACACACACCCAGAAACTCAGAAACTCGGCTCAGCATTTTTTTTTTATGTACTCCAGCCATTAGTGGTGAGGAGGGTCCATTAAGCAGACTACAGAGCTGTAGAGCAGATTCCCTGCTGCACAGTAAACAGCAGCACAGCAGAAACGAAGACAGCTTCACTGCTCACTTTCATTTTGGACGTTTTAACTGGACCGTCCTCGCATCCATCATCTGGCTGAGGTGCACTCTGTGTACGCGCTCTGTCTGCTGCAGGCATGCTGGTGAGTGCGGCGTGACATTAGCATTGGCATCGGCTTGTAGCGGTGATGGCACGGCACCACAGGCACTAACAAAGCTTTGATAGGCTGTTTAGTGAAAGAGTAAAGAGCTTTAGCCCACTTCTGAGGATTTGTGTGTCAGAGAAAATCGAACAACATGGGAAAACATGTCTATAGTATGTTTATAGACCAAATGGTAACCTTTTTTTATTGTTTTGTTTTTGATTAATTTGACATTTGACAGCCTTCGATAGAAAGTTTGCTAGATCTGGGGATGGATGCTGTATAGAAAATGTTCTTATCTAGGGAGTTTTATAGATCTGCTTAATATAGGTGCATATATTAGACTTTTCAAATATAATATTTACATATGTAAAAGAAAAAATAAATCCACTTTTATGTTACATAAAATCACATAATGTTTATTCGAGCACAGTTCCAAGTAATATATGTACCAATTAGGTTCTATAAAGCTTATATTTCATACTCTGTGTAGTGAGCATATATAGAGAATATGAAGTAATTGGGGATTGGGCCAGTGTTCACATTTAAAAAAGAAGAAAATATAAGATTCCAGTGTAAAAACACAGCTAGATAATAAAAAAAATGCAGCTATGTATCACCAACAAGAAATGAAAATTGAGAGTTTATAATAAAATCATGATATTGTTTTCTGAATATAATATAAAAACAGGCTTTAATGTTCAAATGCGATACATAATCTTAACCGTTATCATATACGGAATAATTACAGTCAAGTTATTTGACTGCCTATGATATACATACTGTATTACTGTTCTGATTAGTAGTCATGTTTGGTGGTTGTGGGTTTTTTTCATCCTACGCTGATGCAGGTTTCCTGCTGGTGCCTTTGGTCTGTCGATTTCTTCCACAATCTGCAAAACACTGAGAGACCTGAAGGTGATGCTCTGCAAAGAGCAAGATGTCTGCATCATCAATAAACAGATAACTAAATAGATAGACTGTGCAGTTATTGATCCTGGCTTGACTAATTGCAAATCTGCTTTTGTTCACGAACAGATTTCCAAAGCGTTATCGCACCCAAGACGGGATATTTTTCATGTAAATGGCTTGTAGTGGTGTTTACCGGACGTTTAGATCTGTGAGAGTGTGTTTGTGTGTGGGTGGGTTGGGTTTGTGTGTGTAATTGCTTCTCATTATCCCCCTTCGTTCAATCTCTCAAGGGTCTTGTGTTCCTGACACACCCCATGGTCTGAGGAAGTGCCAGAATAAATGCTCGGTTCCCCAGAGAGCAGATCCCAGATTGGTCAAAATGCACCATGTATGCGCACATCAGAGGAGCATGGCATTCTGGGAAACTGATCTGAAGCCAACTCTCAGAGCGAGTAAGGTCTCGGAGCATAAACAGATGCTGTTTGAGCTAGAGTGGATTTGGATTTATCACAGTGGGGTGTCTGTGTCTCTCCGCTGGAGTCTCTTCATTTTTTCACCCCGGGTCTTCGTCTAGATAAACGCTCACTGAACAAAATTCTCATGTAGCTATTCATGCTTGTGCATCTCCACTACACCAGAGTCAGATTGTAGTCACGTTTCCAGAATGTTTTCTTTCCCAACCCCCTCTAGGCCTTCCTGCAAATAACCTCTCTTCTTCTTCTACTCTCAGACTGAGCGGGGATCGAGCCCTTGTATGCGTAGCGAACTGTGCACAGCTGTTAGCTCACTCAGCAGCCCTTAAGTTTCCGAGACCCTTTCTCACACACTCCATGTTGTCTTTTCTCTCCTGGCAGGGAACAAGAGATCCTCTGTTCCTGACTGGTGTGAGTTTGTCGCCCGATTGGCCAGTCTATGAGGACAGCCTGATCAAGCTCAGTGTCTATGATGTGAAGGACAAGCACCACCAGATGGTAAGTGGCACCAGAGCTGTTTTTGTGCTCTTGATGAACTGGATCCCCTTCAGTGCATCCTTGCAGAGGAAGTGAAAAGAGTTATTCAGTTGCATTAGTGTCCTTTTCTTTCTTTTCTAATGCAACAAAGCATGTTCCGGTCCCCTTCACAGAGCTTTACATGAATGTGTTTTGTGGCTCCAGAGTAAAAAAACAAAAAAAAAATGCCTTGAATATTTTCAGCTAAATGAGTTAAAAGGGAGGATATATATGATTAAGATCCAATAATGAAATCTGAATGCATAAAAGTTCCATCCTTCATGTGTTTTTCACAATATGAAGCAGGCAGCATGACCACATACTTGTGGGATGATAAATGAAGCTTTACTGAATGAAGCAGTGACTTTTTTCCATCCCATAGTGTTAGTAGTGTGGTGGTATCTCTGTACCAGTCCCAACCTGGCCTTTTACGTAGAAACAGATGTCCTGAAATCAACCTTTTGTATTTCATATTTTTGCATGATTCATCAGTATCACTACTTTTTGGGGGTAATGTGCCATGAAATCAAATTTCACCACTCGGTTTCTGTCTTTTCTAACATTTAATATATATTACCACTTCCAGAACGAAATTAGTTTTTCCAAATCCAGTTCCAATCCCCCGATCATTTTTAACATGATCCAATATGCGATGTATTGGTTATATCAGCGTAATATTGATACTGGTGCCATGTCTAGTGTGAGCATATTATGAACGAATCCTGTGATGTGCAGAGACAGTCTTTATGATTGCAGCACCAAAATAAATGCAAAAAGTGCATATGAGGGGTAAAAGATGCTCTTTTAAATTCATCACGTCCTAAGAGGATCAAGACTGTCATGGCAAATAAGCATGCCCTTGCTGGAATGGTTTTACATGCTTGTTTGCTTGTTCGTTTTAATTAACCTTGGGAACAGTTGGAATGAAGTTGCGTTAAGCAGAGAGTCCATGTCTGATGTACCAACATTCCAATTAAAAGCCGCTCTGAAGGTCATCATGCGTCATGCAGTCTTCTCCTCAGTGATGCCGCACGGAAGGTTAATTTGATTTTATTTATGGCTTAAGATGGCTGTCTCGAGGAAGCCCTCTGTTGCTACAGTATCACAGACTATCTGCTTTTCCTAATTGGATCTTTAATTACAGCTACACCTATTACCACCAGCTGATGTGCTACATGTGGGCTTTTAAATGGCTTTATGGCCATTAAGTTCAGCACAGGAGATGTCATAGATGTGAGCCTCAATTAGATGGACAGTGTTAATAGATGGTGTTCTGCTCCATTCAGGCCCAATGGCCCAGTATGCACAAGCACCCAGCTCAGTTTGCATCCAGTTTCCTCTAATATAACAGTGCTGCTGGAACACTCCCTCCTGCTCGCTGGAAAGCGTAACCTTGTTTGGCCTCTGCGGTGCATGTCTAATGAACATGAGTTTGTTATTAATGTCTCATTTCAGAGACTGACGGTGCAGCCAGGCTTTGCGGGCCTTGTGCCATGTAGATGGTACTACCAACAGCACCGATATATATGACTTATTCTTAATTTCACTCATTTATTAAGTCATTTATTACTTTATTATGATAATGACCCCTTGCAGTGTCTTAGCTTTCATGAACTACATTCTGTGTATAATTACGTTCTTGGATCTTTGTGAATATCCATTACTGTACACGTGCTTTCATATGCCAAAAACAATGGTTTTTAAGGTCCAATTATACTTTATTTATGTTCCCCTACACCTACGCATGTCTGTCTAAAGACATACGCTTAAGGGTACAACCCCAGTGACAAGTATTTGTAGGGTTTTTTTTCTTCCAGAGTGTGAGCACCAGTAAGCCTGTTATATTTGTTACAGCGTAATAATCAGTCTGTCTGCCTTCATTTTCGGCTCTTTTTTCGAAGTCAGGTTCAGTCACAGTCTTTGCGAATTGTGAATTTTACCCAGTTGTGTCTAGACACTGGGAAAACGTACAAAGGGTCCCATAGGAACACGAGCCCAAAGCTGGAGCAGGTGTCACCAATTTGTTTGCCAACTTTGGGGGGGGGGAAGGATAGTTCAGGGGTGGCGGAGTGGTTAGCAATGTTGCCTCACAGCAAGAAGGTTCTGGGTTCAATCCTGCCAGCCAACTGGGGCCTTTCTGTGAGTTTACATGTTCTCCCCTGCCTCTGTGGGTTTCCTCTGCATGCTCCGGTTTCCTCCAACAATCCAAAGACGTGCAGATTAGGTCACTGGCTACACTAAAGTCCTTAGGTGTGAGTGTGAATGGTTGTTCATTTCTGTGTAAGCCCTGCAATACATTGGCGACCTGCCAAGGGTGTACCCTGCCTCTTGCCTGAAGTCAGCTGGGACTGGCTCCAGCTTCCCCTGCAATCATAACAGATAAGCAGTATAGATAATAAATGGATGGATGGAAGTATAGTGCATAGGTAGCAGTTCTAGGGACTCTAAGGGACTTCTTGCTTCTCCTATTGAATGACAGCTAGTGATCTGAGAGAATCAAGAAAGGTTCCTTGAGACAAGGCTGGTTTGGCATCAGGTCAAATCACATTGTTTACTAAATTGCCTATAAGTAAATGAGTACGTGAATGTGTGTGCATGATGCCCTGGGATGGACTGGCCTCCCATCCAGGGTATATTCCCACCAACCACACAGTGTTCCTGGTATATGCTCTGGATCCACCACAACCCTGACCAAAATAAGTGGTTACTGAAAATGAATAATTGAATTAGAACATAATCTGCAGTGAAATCGCAATGTTGCTACCTAGCTAGTTTGGTCACTTTTATCTGCCCTGGACTACTTATCGTTACTACAACAATCAATATGTGAAGAAAAAAAAAGGTCATTTGTAATATGAAGCATGGACACTTAGTCTAAAATTAGATCTAAGAAAGAAACCAAATTTCTTATGCTGTGCACTGAAAGGCTTAGAACATTGCATCTTTTGGGATCTCTGCATGCAAGGCATTTGATAGAGGTCCATATGGGGCCTTGTGATGTTTCTACCTGTTTCATACCCAGTGGTTGAAGCAGCATCGGAGTTCCTTCTCTGTGTGCTCCAGCAGACACGATGTGTTTACAGAACACTTTGTTTCAGAGCCTTTAAGTGCCATCAGCTGGGACGTGTTTGCTTGATCTCCTTTTCTGAATCAGAAGGTTATTTCAGCAAAACAGTATGTGTTGTGAGAGAGTATCATTTTTAAAACTGTTTTCCCCAAGCTGAACACCCACAGGCTCGCTCGGCTTTTTAAGACGATGACTATATTACTAGCGCAGTAAGTGACCTGAAAACAGAGTCACCGTGCCAAACTTTATACCTTGCATTTGTCTGACAAAAGACACAGGGAGTTTTTTATAACTTTTGCCATCCAGTGTTTCAGCATCCCGAACAGAGCCTTTTCGCTTCATGTTTCATCTGAGCACCATTTCCTTCTTGCCTGCAGCTCCGGCGCTAAGCATAGCAAGCTCGCATGAATAAGTGAGCCCGCTGAGTCCGCATGAATAAGTGAGCAGGAAGAACAAGAGGCAGAGAGAGAATAAGAAGCAGGGCTGAAGGCAGAGTTCGAGAAGTGGGTGACAGGGGTCTGATTGTACAGAGAGGACTTCTTGATGCCTTGGGATGTGCTGGAGGGGAAGGTTACACAGTTCTGGTCAGCACTTCTCCAGGGTGGAGAAATGGAGCATGATAGGAAATGATCTTAAACACTTTTTGGGCTAACCTTTGAAAGTTTACTCAAGGGATTTCACCTTATCTGTGTGGTCTTATCTGGGGATCAGCAGATTTTGGTGAGACACTATACACATCTGTATAGGTGTGTATGTGTGTAGTGTGTACTCCTGGCGTTAAACCCACTGAAAAGGTTTTGTTTTGTTTTTCGTTAAGGTTCAATTAGCAAATTAGCTCCTGGCCCAGCACAAACGCATAAAACACTTAACAGGCCTATATATTACTCGCAATTAGATTGGAGAATGCAAAAGAGATGAGGAAAGGAAGAAAGAAGGAGCGAATTAAAAG
Organism: Parauchenoglanis ngamensis; assembly: GCA_030014255.1. NCBI lineage: Eukaryota > Metazoa > Chordata > Actinopteri > Siluriformes > Auchenoglanididae > Parauchenoglanis > Parauchenoglanis ngamensis. The sequence goes on along the minus strand of JAQMYM010000038.1, from coordinate 940,833 downwards.
AGAAAAAGTGAGGCATGTGGTGAATGCTGATAAGATTTCTCATCCTTTTAGTGCTCATTTACCTCCCATAGGGAGCCGTTAAAACGTCAAGACTATTATCGGCCATGCAACTTGTTGTCAGTAGAAAGCAATTATCCACTGTCCGCTGCTTTAATGAATGTGTCACGGCTGCCTGTGGAACGGTATCATGGGTAATCATACAGTAATTTCTCTTGTCTCAGAGTGTGACTGAGCTGTTTTAGAACTGCGTGCTCTTGGCCTCACGCTGCGCTTATTTCTGATGCACCGATGGTGCGCCGCTCACCTGAGCCAGAACAGGAGCCAGCCCACATTTGGCCATTGTCAAGACAGAAGAAGACAAATGTGTTCAGACACACTCTCAAGAGCACCAAGAGTGCTTTTTAAGTGCCTTCAATCAAAGTCAACCTGATTTCATGCTTGCAAATTTGTAATTTGCATGACTCCCTTGAAGTGAGAAGTTACATTCAAGGTTATGGTTCAGTGTGGGGTTAGAGGTCATACTGTTTCTTTGTTTTTTTTTTCTTCATTCATATAAAATCCAACTGCATTGCCCTTGTTCATTTAAAATGCATGGATTTGCCATAAGATCAATCATCACACTAACTGATTCTGCTTAGTTGTTCCTCAGATAGTTTAAGTTCGAATTACGAAGTGCGTCACTAATGAGTAGTTATTGTATTTCCAACACCTTCTCCTGTCAGGCAAATCTATATAGTGTTTGTTACGAATAGAATGCGAATGCAATCAAACACTTCCTTTATTTAAACAGGTCCAAAAACATGAGGTAGCAACCATGGTCAAACAGGCAATGAGTCGGGCGATCAGCAATTGTCAGGTTTCGGTGACCCTGTGCTAACTGTGGTCTCAGATTTCAGTTCTTGGCTGACAGGAGTGGAATCTGATGTGGTCTTCTGCTGTCGTGCACTCTGAGATGCTTTCCTGCTCACCACATTTGCAAAGAGTGGTTATTTGAGTTTCCGTAGCTGTAGCTTTCCCGTAGATTTTCTCTGACCCTTCTCATCAGCGAGGCATTTCCGTCCATAGACCTGCCTCTCATTACATGTTCTTTTTTTCTTTTTGAACCATTCTATGCAAACTCTAGAGACTATTATGTGTGAAAACCGAAGCCATTTCCCCCATTCCTGAAATATACAAACCAGCCTGCCATCACCAACAACCAAGTCACTGAGACATTTTCCTTGATCGGAGTGAACATTAACTGAAGCTCTTGACATGTATCTGCATAATTTTATGCATTGCGCTTCTGCGACGTGATTGGCCGATCGGATGATCGCATGCATGAGTAGGTGCACAGGTGGCAGAAACTCTGATATCGAAATCATTCGTGAAACTACTTGTTTTTATGGCATTCTTTTACAACTTAGGTATTGAACTGTTTATGATAATTCGAATAGCAAGTGAAGGCAAGATCACACTATTTCACTAGTCATACAAATCCATATCTCTCTCACACACATTAATGCTTGCAAACGTATCCGTCCATACGCACAAAGTCGAACTCTGATCATTAGCCCTGCTTATATAGATTTGTTCACATAAGAATTGCTGTGATGTATTGGCTTCATCCACACACACGCACGCACACGCACACACACACACACACACACACACATACACAATCAGCAATCCCTAGAATGGAGGCTGATATGAGTTGAAAAGGAGCAGTGGGAGAAGAGATCAAAGAGAGAGAGCGAGAGAGAGAGGAAGAAAAAGCGAGAGAATGGAGGGCAGGAGATGTGGGAGATCAAACAAAAGCTCATGCATATATATTAACAAACATAGATGGATTGCAAGATAGATGGAGAAAGAAAAAGAGAGCCTCGCAGCAGCAGGCCGTAGTTGGTGGCCTTCTTTATTGCATAACGCTGATTGCTGTTGCCCTAATGCTCTCCACGATAAGCCGATTAAATCTGATCCTGTATAAATGATATGGTGAACCCCCGCTGAGTTTATCTAGCCCTCCCTCTGCCTTGCGTTTGTAGAGTTCTTTGTCTGACAGTAGTGTTTCTGTTAATTAGGATATATTGTTTCTGGATACAGGTTCTTCTGCACTTTACGGCTATAAGTGTAGGAGGTTTGGGTTCAAATCCCAGATGTGTTGTGTGCTGTAATTAGTGGTAGTGATCTTACAGAAGAGAAGTAGTCAATGTGTAGGTTTGAAAACACTTCTCTTCCTTCTTCCACAGAGGTAATGGCATGTGTCTGTGATTTTTATCAGAGTGTAGGTCTTTAATAGTGCTATATTGGAGTATAATAGAATTGGAATCCTGTATTTGGACTTAAGTCTGACTTATTGACATGATCTTACCTGAACTTGCTATCTTTTAAATTGAGCATCGATATGGTTTGAAGGCAACTTTAACTTAAAATATTTGTTTGAACTTTGTATGCTCAGGGTTGTCTAGGCTAAATTGGCATGCCCGATAATTAGTTCTTTAGTAATAAATAATATTGCTGCAATTCAACAAGGAGTCTTGGTTTACGTTTGACCCGAGTAGCAGATTACGGAAGTTAGACTCCTCGTTTATGAATAAAATCAGCTGTTCTTTAGGTTTCACTTCACCGGTGTTTTATAGGTCATATGTTTACATGTGCAAAACATTCCATTTTTAGCCCTTTAATTAAAAAAAAAACAACAATATTCCTATTAAGCTGTTCACATGGCTTAATGGCAAACATTCCATTAATATTCCTGTTTACATGCATGCATGTCTACCTCAGCCTTGCTAACTATTGTCAAGTTGGTTTGTGTACAATGCAAAGTACTGACGGTAAAAAGGAAACAGACAGAGTATGCGTATCAAATTCGGAATAATTGTGGAATTTTATTGTAACGTAAACGTGCCGAGTGAAAATCATACTGCTTAAGCACCTATAACTTATTTAAAAAGACCGGTAATAGTAAATAGTAAGATTGTAGTGCAGTAGGTGGCATTAGACACTTGGAAAAACTGTTCGAATTGCATGAATACAGTTCATTCACAAGATGTAATTATTCGCTAAGATCCTGTGCTGATGTCATGAGTTGAACTTGCAATTTACTGATGATAGTTCACTTTTAAGGTGCTTTCCCACCTGTTAGTCTGGATGCAAGTCCAAATCTAAGCTAGTACTTTTGCTTGTTTGTTATTTGGTTTGATTTATGTCTCCATACACACAATTAAATGACCCAAAAAGCTAAAAAAAAAAAAAAAAAAAAAAAATTCGGTCCGTCATTCATCCATCCATTATCTGTACTCCTTATTCCACTAACGTTCCTGTTTACATGCATGCAGGGTAGAGTCAATCCCAGCTGACTTCAGGCAAGAGGCGGGTCACCAGTCTATCGCTAGGCTAACACAAAGACGAGAAAGCATTCACATTCACACCTATGGGCAATTTAGAGTAGCCGGTTAACCTAATCTACATGTCTTTAGGCTGTGGGAGGAAACCAGAGCACCCAGAGGAAGCCCACATCCAATTTCAACACAGAAAGGTAGCCAGCAGGTTCAAACCTACACCCTTCTTGCTGTGAGGCGACAGTGTTAACCACTACACCACTACTGCCTTCATTCATTAGTCGGAAATATGACGAAGAAAAAAGTAAACGCACCTTTGACAAGGGTGCATAGAAATCCTAAAAATCTGTGCTTACTATATTATTAGATAATTAATAATTATATAAATTTGCACATTGTATTCACCGTTTCTTTTTTTTTTTTTTCATTTCAAGTCCAAATTTCCAGAATGCATCAATATTAGCACCCTGTGGCTTGTCCACAACCCAGAACATACGGCGTGTTTGTTTCACTTCCTGTTTTCTCACAACTGAACTGCACAAGAGTTCGAGTGGAACCGTCCTGAGACCATCTGCGCGAGATCGTTTGTTTGGAATTGTCGTTCTTGGACAATCAGATTTGCTTGGATTGTAAGGTAGTATTTATTATTTCTGAGATGTAGCACTTTACATTCTTAACATTCTTAAAGCCTCTGGTATGAATTGTTCCAGACAGGATGTTTTTTTTTTGCTCTACAGCATTGCAGAATTTCAGATATTGCAAAATGTGTCCCATTCAGTTGTATAATGGGGCTATAAGTTGAATATCACCTGTGTTAATAGCAGTCTGCATACGCAGCTATTTAAACCGACCATTTATGGAAGACAGTCAGTATTCAGGTTGCATGCGGCACTCGGTATTATTCCGGTTGAATCTTGACCCTGTGCTTCCTTCCTTCAGTGAGTCAGTGTGGTACTGTCAGACTGTCACTCATACTCCGGCTTTTCAGGAATGTCCCGTCTCCATCTCTGTCTCTGAAGGCCTGACCTCCATGGTCGGTCTTTCCCCTGAGACATGATTACGTCAAATGCTCTCCATCTCCAGAGCCTTGTTGGCTGTATGGGCAGCTGCCTGAACCTGTATAAACAGTTTACATTATAGAAATCCTATTCCGATGATGAGAAATGGTGTGAATAACTCATAAACCATTCAGATGTTCTTAGATCAAGAATTATAGGGTCCAAAAGTCAACACCGTAAGTTTATGAAAACAAGGAATAGATTCGTTTCACACCTAGGGGCATTTTAGCATTGCTAATCCGCCTGCAGGCATGTTTTGGGGAGAAAAATGGAGAACCAGGAAGAAACACACACAAACACACGTATAATTGTTTTTTATGTCTTTGTAGGGACCTCCCATTAATTTCTATAGGCATAACCCTAACCCTAACTATGACAACCCTAACCCTTACTCAGCCCTAACCTTAACCAACCCAAAATTCAAGACTTTTTTGAAAGCTATTTTCATTTTTTTATTGTTTTCACAGATTTTTGTAAACTTGAGTTTCTCTTTGTGGGGACTGTAACGATGTCCTCACAAGGTACAAATAACAGGTTTTTTATCACATCGTGGGGACATTTTGTCCTCACAATGTAATATAAACCTGGTATCACACACACACACACACACACACACACACACACACACACACACATACAACATGCACAATTCCACACAGACTGTAACCTGGGCTCAGGACTGAACCGGGACGCTGTAAAGCGGCAACATTACTCACTGCTCCATCACCGGTCCAACTGTATTTTTCTAACAGGATTACTAAATATATCCGAAAATGACAGCCAAAATATGTGAATTTACTTCAGGCCTTATTGCTCATGTCTGTAGTTTCCCAGAGCAGATTATCTTCATTGTAATGTAATAACTAAACTCTGTACTAGACACAGCTCTGTTCCGTGAGGTTACTGTTAGTGATGGATGCAACGTTGGAGTAAAACAGGCATGTAAATCCAGGAAATGACTCATCAATCTCCGCTGCGTGTGGTAATCTGGGAAAATTGGATAGCTACACTGTCCTGTCTGTATGATCTAATCAAGCCCATATAAAAGGCATTTCTGAGTAGTTTTTCTCATTGTCTGGGAGAACTTTGTTCTGGTCAGGGTTTTGGTGGACCACTGATGGGATGCCAGTCCATTGCAGAACACTGTGAACTCCCTCACACATGACTGAAATTTTTTGGTAGGTAACAGGAAACATACATGAAGATGAGGAGAGCATGTGAAACAGCACATAGACAGGAACCCAAACCTAACATTGAGGTAGCGAGTCTAAAACTGCGCCGCCATGCTTCCCTGCATTACGCTTACTCGTCTAGTAAATATAATCTGTCTTAATTATGAAAGCATTTTGGATGCTAATGTACAGTATAATGCTTAAAGAGCCATGGTGTTGTGTAAATTAAAGATTTACTTGTGTCACCACTCACGGGAATGCAGTAAATGGTGTGCGATGAGAATATTCAGATATATTTCACTTTCCAATGAAAAGCCCAAAAATAAATAAATAAATAAATAAATAAGTTTGTGATGTTGAGAATCTGCAAACTCTTCTGTCCTGTCTACTATAGACTGGAGACTCCTTCCATAAGCGTTAAAAAAAACCAACCCCTGTTACAGAGGACTTAAATAATGACACATTATTTTATTTAATTGATATATTATTAGACTACGTGGAGCATCTGCCATACAAGTTTGGTACTATAGAAACGAGTGCATCAGTGTAAATCTGTCAGACAAGCTGTTATAGAAAATTAAATGGATTTGATTCTCAAATCCATCCATCCATCCATTATCTATAGCGCTTTATCCGTCTGGGTCGTGGGGAAGCTGGAGCCAATCCCAGCATCT
>JAQMYM010000038.1:915183-930053 GCA_030014255.1 Parauchenoglanis ngamensis | reverse complement strand
TGTCTTTGGACTGTGGGAGGAAACCGGAGCACCCGGAGGAAACCCACGCATGCACGGGGAGAACATGCAAACTCCATGATTCTCAAATCATATAATATTTTAGAATTTAACAGCGCTGGTATGATAAGTATTAACTGCAATGAATAAATCAAATGCTCTGACAATAAAAAAACAAAATCCGTTATCGGTGACGGTCTCAGGGCTGTAAAAAGCACGTCCAGTCATTTCGTTCGGTCCGACAGGCAGACATACTGCTTAAGCTAGCGAGCCACTCGACAGCGGTGAGTGCTAACAATTCGTTGTTTACATTCATTTTGATAATGTTAATTATAATGTGTTTTCTTACCGGTGAATAAGACATGAGGTAAAGCCACACTCCTCAGCCCAACACTCTCTCTTGTGGACCCGTCCTCCAGCGATAGTCAGGCAGTGCGCGGTCATGTGCGGGAGCAGTGGCGTTGGGGGGAGGGCTGAAGCCAGGGGGTGGGGGTTTTTGATTGGCTTTCATGGTTTCTCTAAAATTATCTAGCTTGATTCCTCTCTAAATGATTAAATAAAAAAAGTTTCTAGTAATATGCTCAAACTTTTGGACTTTATTGTATAGAAATCTGAGTGGCCACTTATGCTGACTTTTTTTTAAATTTTTTTTTTACTTCATTATAGAGATTGTATCTTTCTTTTTCGCTGTCTTTGTGGTCTGCTCAAGGTCTTGTCCCTATTCTCCCTCTATCGCTGTCTTTCCCTCACTCTCTCCATCCATTACTCCATACTAAATGTCTGCTACTGTATTTGAATAGAGATTTGGGCTGCAGGCAGGCTGTAGATCCCAGTGGAGGTTAGCGTGGGGCTGACGCTCCTCCGCAAGCCGAGCTCCATCAGCAGAGTGCACATTCCGAGATAAGCACTGAATGGCAAACAGCTTCAATCAGAGACACTCGATGGAAGCAATTACAGCAGAGTCGGCTGGCTGGGCACGGCCGGGCTGGGTGGCTGATAACACCTCCCTGTCAGACGGCCTGAGAAACCCTCCCGCTCCCTTTTTTTATGCCACATTGTTTAGTCGCTGTCACATTCCCGAGGTTTTCTTCTTTTAGGTGAAGGGAGGGGAAGAGACGAGCGGGGCGTAGAGAAGACACTTGACAAGTGATGTGCAAAGATTGGCAGGTGCCAAGTTTTTTTTTTTTTAAACATCTAACTTTTTCTATGGTTTTCTTCCTGATGTTTAAATGAGTGTGTGTGTGTGTGTGTAGGCGAATGGAATCTGTCCTCCTCTACCTCTGAGGCATTTCTACATCTCCAGTGCTTTATGTTCACTCTCTACACCTATATTTCAGGTCATGTCTGTAAGACGGTCATTAGGCCTGACAGATAACATGGTTAATGTCAGTGCTGCCCACTGCACTCTTCTCCCGTCAGCAGTATAGTAGAAAAACCTCAGCCTCTTCCTCTATTGTAAACCCACAGTATTTTTGTAGTCGGGGCGCTTATAGCTTCTTCGTTCAGCTTTATTCATCACATAATACTTGGCTAGGATTAGCTTCTTTTTTTTAAAATCATATAAAATAGCAGAATATAACAGTATTAATAAATAAATAAGCTTCAGGAAGCAAATGAGAACCTTTCCTATCAATCACAGTGACTAGCCAATCACAGGCATCTGTGAGCTCATGCATACGGAAGTGGACGGATAGCAGTTTCCTTCGAGTGTGTTGCACCGCCCCTGACGTTGCATGTGCAGCAGTTTGAAAAGGTACATCCGGCTGGCTTGTTTCGCCTCAGAGGAAGGACGTAGTAGCTTTTGCTCTTCCTGCTTGGTAGCTGCCATGTGATAGGGGAGAGCTGTCTTGGCCATTACTAAGTGCATACTCACACTAGATGATCCGTACCGCTCCCAAGAGCATTTCACCCCTAAAAATTAGTTCGAGTCACTAGTGTGATCTCTGTGTACTGCGCTCGGGTGCAGTTCACTTGGGCCGCTTGAAGAGGTGCCCCCGAAGCAGTTCAGCTGGGCTCGCGCACCGCGCGAATCCCAATGCTATGACATGAACTTTCGATTCATTGGAGAATATTAGGATTAGTAGGATGGTAGTCGGCGAGCAAAAAAACAGATTCCTCCTGCAATGTCAGCTGTTTACGTAAAAATCTTCTTATGCATGCAGCGTGGTTTACTGAAAATCACTGTGTTGCGTGTCACCATGCACAAAATTACTACAAATAACTGACAGTGTAAAAGCGAGAATGTGGAGCGGGGGGACAATTGCTCTCTGGAATGGGACGAGGCAAACAAACCTAGTGTTATTTTTTTTTCCTCTTCGCATTCGCACCGCCGGTAGGAACACTGTGATGTAAGCCAGCTGACGGTTGCTATAGCGACACTAGTTTGCCTTTTGTTTTAATATGAACGTGTGTCTTGTCCACCAGTGTTCTAGTGTTGCTGTGCAAACTAGCAACATTAGGGTTTAAACTTTCGTGTGTTGTGTTTCGGTCACATTTCTAGAGAAATGGATCATTCCAAATGGGGGAGACCAGGAAGTGTTACCTGCTGACTGTAAATTCTTTATTTTACAGTATAAAGAGTGAATTTGTGATGGAAAATAGTTGGCTAACGTATTATTTTTTCAATGGGTTTTCTTACATGATGGCTGAAAAACAAAAGCATGGACGAATACATGGACAAGAACATTTAGTCTAAGATTTTTATATTTTTCTTAGATGTGTCTTTTCTTTATTGCATAGAGGTTCAATAAAGCCCGGACGCCACTGTCGGTCCATTTTAGGTGTTTTTTCTATTTTTTAATGCTAACGTTAAGAGCTGTTTTACACAGATTTTTAAAAATGTACTCGGTCGATTCTATAGTTGTGCACAAAACAGCCTATGATTCTATTTTACTGAAGTATTATGCGGTTTTGGGACGTTCGCATCTCTTTCCGTCTGTGCAAGACCTCTTCACAACACAATTCATAATACACAATTTCATTTGTATTTTTCTTTTTTTTTTGGGTGTGTCATCTTTTCCAAAAAATTCTGTTTAAAGTGAGAAATATTTGAATAGGATCACCTCGATAAGCACTCCTGTATCACTGCAGTCATAGCAATGTGCCTTCCTGTTCGAGGTGTGAGCCAGTGATTCATGTTTGTGATTATCAAATCTTTGTAGGCTTTCATGGTTCTAATTCCTTAGGCTCGGCAGCTAGGGAGCCTGTTCAGCATTATCAGATGTCCTCGCCGTCCTGGAGAGTGTAGTTCTAATCTTTTTCTTCACAGACAGTTCGAACAGAGAAGAAGCAGCTCGAGTTCCCTGTGAATAGAGTTTTTTTTTTTTTTTTTTTAATTGCAATCGCATATTCTCGTTTTGTGCTCTGTAAAATATCTGAAGGTTCCCAAAATGCATTCTTGTAGTACAGTGAAAACCCGTCTCGTTAAAATAGTCTCCTTGGAAGCCATTGAGGTGAAAAGTGGTGAATTAGTTTGTTAACAGGGCGCCGGAATGGATGGACCGGGTTTTTTTTCTTTTTTTTTTTTTCCCAAGGCGTGGAATATTAAAAGCTATTTGGAACCCTGCTGCATGATTTTATAGTGCCAACATATCAGCGTGTGGCAGGCCTCCAGAGAGAGAATTAGCTTGGTCGGCTGCAAGTTGTTAGACAAATGTGGCACTCAAATAAAATAAAGCTGGCGCTCAATTTTACGCCCAGACATGGGCGGGTGGCTGCGGAGGGCCCTGAACAAAACGCAGTTTAATCGACTGCCTTTTTTTTATGCAAAGTCTGTCTGGAGTGTTAAAAGTACCGAGGCTTGACGCTGAAGTTTATGAGGGAAAGAGTCAGGGTGGAGTGGTCTCTCTCTGCCCTGGGGAACAGACAGAATGAAATATATGTGTAGCATGACGTGGGTATGAAACATAAGTTTAGAGGTTTTTGTGTAGTGTTTTTCATCCTCCCTTTGAAATCTATGTACATTCATGCAACGTATTCCTTTTTTTTTCTTGTTAATTTCAATAAACTAAAAGTATTCTGCTACTTTCAATTGTCACAAGCTATACGCTGTACTTCAGGGCAGAATTTGCCAGCTGCTCAGTCTTCCTCGCACAAGGCAACGTATTAATGCAAACATATTTATCTAGTGTATCGCCAAACGCTAGGCTATTAAGGTGGATAGTTGGCTGTGAAATAAATAAATGCTGTGCTTGAGGAGGCCTTCATTCTTCAGAGCACAAAACAGCAATGCCAATTAAATGCAGTCGTGTAAATCTAAACACTCGGGCTAATTAAAAAAAAAAGTGCTGACTTGTTCACAAAGCAACCACAAGGAGATGCAGTTCAGCCTTGAGGCAAATGAGAACAAGTACATGCAAGCAAACACACACACACACACACACACACAAACTCAGAAGAGACATGAGCAGGTTTCAGCTCAGGAGTTAACTGGTGCCAAGTGCTGAGTAAGCGCTTTATTCCGCAAGCTATAGATAGATAGAATGATAATATGATGTGTTATGAGACGTTATCTAACGTACACTGCTAATTTCCTTTAAATGAATCCCCTTTTCCTGCTAAATCTCATTCCAGTTCTCCGAAACGGGATTTACCCGGATCAATCCGGTAATGGATTTTACATTTGGGAATTTAATTACGCAGGTCGCTCTTCACTCCTCGTTCATATCGTTGATTGTTATGGTATCACCGGCTCAGACGGATTAGCGGCTAAATGTATTAGCAGATCACAGGTGAACCTGGCGCTTGACTGATTCCGATCTCTTACCGTGAACACTCCCTTTAGTGGAACCCGTCGAAGTGTATGGCGATGTATTGGTTTATGGTGTATATGTAATCACACTTCCTTCCAGATTCTTTAAAAAGTGTTAAAGGAATTCGTTAGTTAAAGGGGCCGGCTCAGCCTTCCCAGAATCCAATGCGTTGTTTTACTATCGAAAGCACGTGACGCTACCTGCTAGCCCTCTGTGCAGAAAAACCTCCGGAAATTCATCTTTCGTGATCCCTTCCAAACTTTTTCTTCATCTACATGTCATACATGGAAGCTTTGAACAAAATATACCTTGTCTTTTCTTTCTTTCGAGGGCACCCACAAGACGGCCAAGGACAGTTTGGGTCCGTTACGGAATAATCATACAACCAGAATGGATCGGTTAAAAGAATTTAAAATATTTGCAAAAATGTCTTTGATTTTACGTTACAGTTTAAGATCTATGGGGTAGGATGGTGGCAAATTGTTGCGGATTGTTTTCCGAATATCGATGGTATTGAAATAGCGATTTGCTACTTGGCGCAGAGGATTCTGGGATGGGTGAGCCGACCCCTTTAACGTGACATCTATGGCAGCGTTATAAAGGCTAAGATCTAATGCATTGTAACGTATAAATCATTCCAATCTGTGTAAATCAATGTCCGTCCTTTTAATTCATCTTAAATATTTTTGTCTAAATCATAATTAATACATGTTGTTATGGTTACCTTCCAACATGGTAGTTATATGGTAACGCAGTAATTAATGCGGATTGTTGCGGGTTGATTTTGGAATATCGGCACCATCAAAAATGGCGACGCCACTTGGCGCAGAGGATTCTGGGAAGCGAGTCAGCATTTTCAATGCCATCGATATTGCACTGTGTTATGTTTTAAAAACAATCTCACCAATGATAGAACATAGATCATATATTGAAATTTAAAATATTTTGTCCAAGTAATGTGAGCTGGCCCCTTTAAACTGTCTTAAACCACTGCTGCAGAACCAGTGCAGTGTTGTCAGATTGGTTGGCTTGGTTTCATCACTTTCAGCTGAAAATTACTAGCCCTGGGCTGATATATCGTTGATGACTCATTATAACCATCACTTTTTACAGCTTCACTTGGCAAAGATGTGTTTTGCGCAGACTGAATTGGATGTTTGTTTGTTTTTTATTTGTTAACCGTAATCAGCCTGCAGACTGTGGATACAATCTGGCAACCCTGAGGCTGACATTTTGGACAGGAAATTACTGTTGGCATTACATGCCAGGGTGTTACACACACTGGCCAATGAGAGGCCATCATTATGATAGCGGAGGAATGCAGTCATAATGGTTATGGCTTTGGAAAGAGGCAGCTCATGCAGTCACTCTTAAAATATCAATGATTACTTCTGTGAAAATGCATGTGGATGTGCTTACAGGGAAGCTTTTGTTTCTTTTAAACGTAATCTCCACTTGTCTGTATCACCCTTCATCCCACATTTACCATCCAGACTAACTGAACTGCACTTGCACTTCGACGATAAATACGTCTGATCTGTTCAGCTTTTAGCTGTGTCTCAAATCACATACCAAAACCTAAAACTTACCATTTTTACATGGACAGATGTTAACCTGATGTTAGCAATAATTCAGCAATGTTCTCGATTCTCCAGCAAACTTGATGTGCTGTGCTGTGTGTTTTATTCATTTATTTTACAAATTATAAATCTCCGAGATTTTAATTTGTAACTCAGAGTAGCGTTCAAGCAAGCCACATTTCAAATTAATATTTGACACTAATCGGCACTAAGCACAGGATTTCCCTTTGTCCATCTACCTCCTCGAACAGACTAGCACTGTGTCTCAAGTCACGCATTCCTGTGCTATTGCAGCTCATTATTGAGTACTAACACTAACCGGTTTACCTATTACAGTTCGGCTTAGAATTTTAAAAACCTCTCTTGTAGCCTTCAACGCTACAGAAAGGTCTGTTTGGGTGACAGCCTTCTGAATTGTCTAGATTAGTGAATATGTTTGAAGGTAAAGTCGGGGTTTTTGATTTGAGACGAAGCTTGTGAAAACATTCCGTGGAAGATTTGAAAGAAAATCAGAGAAATTAACCATACTATCTCTTTCTCTGTTTCCCTCTCTGTCTATCTGTCTGTCTCTCTCTCTCTCTATCTGTGTATCTCTGTCTGTGTCTCTGTCTCTCTCACTCTCTCTCTCTTTCTATCTGTGTATCTCTGTCTTTCTGTCTCTCTCTCTGTCTGTCCATCTGTCTCTCTCTCTCTCTTTTTCTGTGTATCTCTCTTTGTCTGTCTGTCCATCTGTCTCTCTCTCTCTCGCTCTCTCTCTCTCTCCCTCTCTCAGTGTATCTCTCTCTGTCTGTCTGTCTCTGTCTCTCTCTCTCTCTCTCACTCTCTCTCTGTCTCTCTGTGTATCTCTCTCTGTCTGTCTGTCTCTGTCTCTCTCTCTCTCTCTTTTTCTGTGTATCTCTCTTTGTCTGTCTGTCCATCTGTGTCTCTCTCTCTCTCTCCCTCTCTCTGTGTATCTCTCTCTCTCTGTCTGTCTCTCTGTCTCTCTGTGTATCTATCTCTGTCTGTCTGTCTCTGTCTCTCTCTCTCTCTCTTTTTCTGTGTATCTCTCTTTGTCTGTCTGTCCATCTGTCTGTCTGTCTGTCTCTCTCACTCTCTCTCTCTCTCTCTCTCTCTCTCTCCATTTTTTCTCTTTCTCTTGAAACACATTTGCTTTGATCTCATTGTTTCCAGAGTGGCTAATGCACTATTCATGAATTTTACAAAACACAAACCATCTCATTTATGTTTAGAATACGATTTGCCACTCATTTGCAAAAGCAAAAACATTTTTTTTCTCTAAGTGTTACTGCTATAATGATTTTCTTCCCCGGTGACCATGCTGGTGGTTGCTTCATTGCCTGTGAAAAGGCTTTGGTGGGCTTGTCAGAATTAATCTACTGTAAGTCTAGCTCCATACGTTCATAAATCTGATGTAGCGAATTAATGACAGCTATATAAATGGCTGTAAGGAGAGCGTACAGCAGGGTGACTGATGGCTCTGTCTGACGGGCCAGCTGCTGATTTATTCTGCCTTAAATTTGACGGAGCAGGTGTCAGGACTGCTCCGCGACTGTAGCATGCATGTGCTGCTTATTTCCAGACATTTCTCCTAGTTGTGTCTTGGATCTGTGAGCATCACTGACCTTTTTTTATTTTTTGGTTTTACAGACAAAAATCCCTCTAATTTGGCTTGAATTATTTGTGATATTGGATAGATATTTGCATATCAATAACCGTTCACAGTTTTGTACATTATGCCTGGGGTTCTTAAGCTGTTTCTCATTCAGAGACCCCTTACAGTAATGCAATAATATTCTAGCTATTTATAGGAGCCATAGAGCTTTTCATTCTTGACAGAATCCAATCCGTCCAAGTCCATGTTTACATGATTTATTGGCTGACTTAGTTTAAAGCTACTGAGGTTTGGGTTAAACCCCTTCAACCCATGTGACCTGCAAATAACTAAAAGACCTTCATGAGAAATACAACGTTGACAATAGTAGGTTGTGATTTTCACTACTGTACTGTACTGGCTATAGTTTACTTTCAAACCGGAGGAGCTTTTATATAATTCTGAAAACTGTTAGAGGAAGTTGACCCTTTTTTTCTATGTCCGAACTGCAGTTTTTTCTTAAATTTGTTCTTAAGAAAGTCTTCATCGGATTCATGTTCTTAAACTGCAGATTTGTTCGCAGCTGTGTTCTTATATCGTTGAATCTCATTGTCGCTGTAAACAGAAAGTGCGTGCCTGTTGTACGTAATTAGCATATGGAAACGCCCCGCCAATCCCCATAGAAGGGCATGAGAATGCAGGGCCGTGTGCACATGCAGGAATCCCAAAGGAAAGTTGAGGGCGAAGTCAATAATGCCACTATGATAATCTGAAGATGATGGAGCACCGGAATCCAAACATAAGAAAAACTTCAGTGGCGGTTCTGCGGCAGGAAGTGAACAGCAAATGAGCGGTCGTATTAATTAACGTCAGAGGTGACTAAAAAAATTATACAAAGAAACAAGATACATGGGATGCTATTACTCCATCAGCGAATGCTGTCTCCGAGCAAGGGCACACATATTGATGAATTGAAGTGTTAGCGGAGTGTTTATTTCTTTTAAAAAAGACAATAATGCACTGTAAAATAATGAAAATAATTCTATCCGATTGTAATTTCAATCCTGTAATATTATACAACTGTAGAATTGACGAAAACATCATAAAATTATTTTTGCACAAACATGTCAGCGCTCAAATCGGCTCTTCGTAGATTCTGTTCTTACCTAAGGACAAATCCCAGATAAAGAAAACATTGCGGAATGTCAGAATCTTCGTGAAAACTGCGGAGGTGGGTTTTAAGAAGACATTTCTTCTTCAAAACCTTTTGCCCATAGTTCTTAGAACTCTGTATTGAGGGACTTTTTAGCTCCTACTTCAGCATAGGTACTCTCCCAACACAAGAGGAACAGTGAGTGATCGACGTAAGTGTACACTGATTGGTTGAAAACATGAGCCATTGCAGCAACCACCATTTTTAAAAATCCTTGTAAAACGTTAGCCATGTAAACAACAGCTCTTAATGTTAGCACTGAAAAAACATGAGTCTAATGCAACAGAGGAAATACAACGCGATTTTAGCGCACATCATAAAATCTAAATTACACTAACGTTCTTGGCCATGTCCTCGTCCGTGTAATCCGCACTAGCATGTTAGGTAAACATATACTGTAATAAGCAATTACTAACTATTTTCCACAATAAATTCAATCTTTTTGATCTGAAATAAAGAACTTACAGTCATCGTTACACTTCCTGGTCTCCCCTGTTCTACAGCACCGTTCTGTAGAAACATCCGACTGAAACACGACACACAGTAGTGGACAAGTTTAAATTCTAATGCTGCAGGTTTGCTCTTTTGACATCATCCCAAAACCTGTTCCAGTAGGACAGCGCTCCTGTGCAGAAAACTCAGCCCGTGAAGACGTTGTTTGACCTCAACCTCAAAAAGGTCTTCCTATTTGACCTCACTAATGTTCTTGTAGCTGAATGAACAGAAATCTGAAATATTGAAAGTGAAGCACGGAGGCTTTTATAGGAGATAAATAGCTGGGTTTTGAATGATGTTCAACGAGCACGAATGCATTCAAATGCTAAACTTCATAATTAATAAAAATGTAAAAGCACTGAATACATCTGACATCCCTGGTACTTCTATTTACTGTTGCTCCTCTGATAATTACCACTGACTGCAGTATTGATGCCAGGACTTCATCCATCTGTGCCTTTTTCTGTGCCTCTGAAACCTATTTCAGATCATTTCCTTGAGAGGTGGACCATTTTTTCTTCAGAAGTGTGGAACTGTAGCTACCGTTTTGTGGCGTTAATGCCCAAGAATGCCATCTGTCAGTACTCCTTTTAGACACTTGAAGCACTGTGACTCAGCTCATCTTGATCTGTGTGTGTGTGTGTGTGGGGTAGGGGCGTGTTGTTTTTGAGCAGCTGAGGCAGTAAGCAAAGAAGCATTTGATCAACATGAACCTCCATAGATGTGTGTTATGGAGTTGTGTGTGCGTGTTTGAGAGACAGCTGGCTGCAAAGATCACGTGAGGCCTGAGAAAAGGGAAGCGGCTGTAGGCTGAGGAAAAAGATAACGACTAATAAACGCCCGCTCATGCAGACCTTTGACCCACAGGAGGTTATGCGACGTTGATGCAGGGCATCCGCTGCACTCGAACACACTGCCAGTGGTGTAGAGTGTGTAGACTTTTGCCGCTCTGTTCTGTGTGAGTGTGTGTGTGTGTGTGTGCTTTCAGTCTGCTTCTGCGATGACACAGAGGCCAGCTCGAGCTCTGAAGCGCTGTTAATGCTACACATTTGGGAATCTCACTCAACAGCTGACTGCGGCTGCCTGGAGGCTGTGGGACTAGACTTTGAGCCCTCAGAATGTGAAAGGGGAAGAAAGAGGAATTCTACGAAAGCTGGGATTAATGGGAAGCCCAAGAAGTTTGATCAGCAAGGCGATTCTGACTGGGAAATTTACACTCTCATTAATTCCATGGTGTCTGTAGGATTTTAAATATGTATGTGAGGAATTTGAATTCTTTTGAATTAAAATGTAAATTATAATTATTAAAATGTTTCCATTTTATTTTGAATTATGAATTAAAATTTTGTTTTTGAATTAAAGTCATTAAGTCTTAAATTTTAAGACTTTTTAAAATCTTAAATAACTATTATTATTATTATTATTATTATTGTGTGGATTTTATGATATCTAGTACAATGTGATTGCATTGTCGGATATTTTTTCCCCCCTTTTTTCAGATTTGATATCTCACTGCACATTTGGTCGTAAAATAGGTTTGTAGCTGTACTAAACTTTAAGGATTCCCCAGACACCCTGTGAATACCTTCAGAATGTGTAAATCTCCTGGAAGATATCATGTATTGATTCTTTAGTAGCATGCTTAAAGATATGACCATGTCTCCAACCATATTCTGAAGAGAGAGCGAGCGAGAGAGACAGAGAGCGAGAGAGAGACTATGATCTGCGATCTGTATTGCTGCGTCTGCAGGAGGAGAGAACAGGATGAGGTAAGAACACACAGACAAGGGTGGAGGTTGGAAGGAAAAGTGGAGGTGGTGAGGAGGCTGTTGAGTGAATGACATGTAGGGACAAGCAGGGAATTCCTTCGCGGGCTGCGCAACTCCTCCGTACGCCTTTATTTCCTCATCAGTGGTGAACAGAAGTTTACTGTGTTGACGGTGCAGCGTGTGTGAATGTGGATTAAGCGTGAGCGGGTACGATACCTAGTGCGTGTGGATGTAATTGATGCGGATGGGTCTTTCAGGATTCCTGTTTAGGTAAGGGTTGTGTTTTCATTTGGATAGCATGCTTGTAGATTGTAGTGTGTGAACTGAAAATGAAAGCATGATCAGATCTAAAGTTCATGTCAGAAATGCAACCCGCGTGAAGTTTATCTCTGAGTGCTTTTCCTTTGAGCTCTGTGACAGTTTTATCTCCATAGACACATCAAAAGAGACACCAGTTCAGAATGGCAGTGAAGTTTAATTTTTTTTTTTTTTTTTTGAACAAGTGTTTAAATGAAGCCTTTAACCATTGGCTCAAGGATGTGTTAACTAGCTTCTCTCAGATCCTAATGGGACTCTAAATGAGCGCTTTATTAATGCCGACACGCTCGGAAGGTAAATCAGTAAAGACTATAGATAAAAGGCTTGTTGATGGTGCTGGAATCAATTATAAGACAAATATGTGTGTGTGTGTGTGTGTGTGCACTCGCTGAGTACTTTCTTAGGAACATACATACACCAACAGATTCATGCAATTATCTAATCAGCCAATCAAGTGGCAGCAGTGTAATGCATAAAATCATGGCAAGCAGATTCAGATAATATTCACATCAACCATCAGATTGAGAAAAATGTGACTGTGACATGATTGTTGATGCCAGACGGGCTCGTCGGAGTGTTTCTAAAACTGCTGATCTGCTGGGATTTTCACACACAACAGTCTCTAGAGTTTACTCAGAAAGGTGCAACAAAGAAAAAAAAACCCATAAAGTGAGAGGCAGTTCTGCAGACAGAAACACTTTGATGATGAGAGAGTTCAACTGAGAATGGCCAGACTGGTTCGGCCTGACAGTAACTCAGTTGTACAATTGTGGTGATCAGAAATGCACCTCACAACATACAACACATCAAACCTTGAGGTGGACGGGCTACAACAGCAGAAGACCACGTCAGATTCCACTTCTGTCAGCCAAGAACAGAGAGCTGAGGCTGCAGTGGGCACAGGCTCACCAAAGCTGGGCAGCTGAAGACTGGAAAACTGTAGCCTGGTCTGATCTCGATTCACACACAGATCGTAGGAATTTGACACAAACAGAATGAATCCATGGTTCCAAACTGTCTTGTGTCAACAAGGCTGGCGGAGGTGGTGTAATGGTGTGGGGAGTGCTTTTCTGGCACACCTTGACCTCAGTCAACCACTGCTTGAAAACCACAGCTTATTTGAGAATTGCTGCTGACCATGTGTATTGCTTCATGGCCACAATTTACTCATCTTCAAATGGCTCCTTCTTCTGTTCTTCGGTGGCCTTCCCAGTCAGCAGATCTGAATCCAATAGAACACCTTTCGGTTGTGATAGAATGGGAGAAAGTGCAATCAAATCATGTCAACATGGACCAGAATCTCAAAGGAAGGTTTCCAACATCTTGTGGAATCCGTGCCATGATGAATCGAGGCTGTTTTGAGAGCAAATTGAGGCCCTACCCAGTATTAGTAAAGTATTAGTAAAGTGATTGTGACCTTAACATTTTTTCATATAGATTATACAACATTTATCACATCATTTATCAGTCAATTTTAGTGTATTACTTACAACACTACTTAAATGTACAGCATTTTTCAGTATACAGTACGTGCTATCGGTTTTGAATTTGTTGACCCTTTTTGAACCGTTTCTTTTATTTTTCTCAGAAGTATTGTCATGGTTGAGTCCCACAGACCACACATACAAACCGACTAAATGCTACCATGTTGCTTTGCTTCTGCATAATCTCACCACGCTGCAGTTAGATCAGATAAAGCACACTCTTTTTTTCTTCCCCCCTTACACTTAAACTTATTACAATTTCATATGAGAGTGCTGTTTCCTATGCTGTTTGGCATTCTGAATCCTTTGCCTTTTAAACGGTTTCCTTTTACAATTGCTTACAGCAACATATTCGGTTTAATTACGAAGCAGACGTATAAATTCTCCTGCTATCGTCTTTTATGAAACGTTAATTGGCCTCACGTAGCATGTGTTACACTCTCGGCCAGAGATACGGCACTCAGCCAAAGACAGAGACGAGCTGATGATTAAGAAGAAACCTGAGATCCTTGTATTTGTATTCGTGTGCCATTCTCACTTTCTGAAAGGTTTTTATTAGAAATGTGTGTCTCTTTGCACCTCAGTCTCTGATCCAATGCGTGAAAGCACGTAAAGCACCTAATGATTCAATGTCACGACATTTCCATGCAATACATTGCGATACATTGTGATTCAGAGCCATACACCGCTATCATCAAATTCTTGATGCTCTCATTTTTGCAAAATACCACATCTTAGGGACACGCAGAGATATGACGCAACCACTGAAAAACTGAAAAACACAGATCTCACATGTCTATAGCCCAGTGTGTCAAAAAACATGTATTTTTTCCAAAGAGAAAATTTAAAAAAAAGTGCTGTTTGGATGGAAAAATATTTCGGAAATACCGTATGTCTATCATAGCGTAAGTAATGTTGATGGAGGACATCTGTAGTGATTATGATGGCTTTGCATGAGATAAGCAATCTCCTCATTAAAAGAATTCCATGCATACTCTATAAACCTCATTTGAATCCAAACTGATTTTCAGCTTTATTATAAGAGTTTGTTATAGAGCTTGGAGCCGCACCAGTTGTGCTTGATTGTTAGGTCACGTGATCATAACATATTTTGTATGAACCTTAAAGGTGACATATTATACCCCTTTTCAACAAGTTAACACAGTTCCCTGAGGTCTTAATGAAATGTCTGTGACATGCTTTGGTCAAAATACCACACGGATAAAGCCACAGCTCCTTCTTACCCTGTTTAAACAGCCCTGTTCAGAACAGGAGCTCCTGTTCTTTTAAATGATAATGAGAACTTGCTCACCCCACCGCCCTGAAGATGAGGTGTGGTATAATGCTTATGAAGCTCCCCTTGTGACATAGAAAGGAGAGCCAAATCTGAACTGCTTGTTGAGGCACATGTTTTCTGAAACAGGCAGCACAAAAGAACCTGACTGCGTTGTCTTATTTAAGAGTTTGTGCGTTGGTAGGCACTTTAGATACCCAAACATATTTGCACAAGCACTGAAAAAGTGAATATTTCTTTATATGTCCCCTTTAATTTTCCATCCATCCATTATCTATACCGCTTTATCCGTCTGGGTCGCGGGGATGCTGGAGCCAATCCCAGCATCTTCGGGTGAGAGGCGGGGTACACCCTGGGCAGGTCGCCAGTCCACCACAG